>RJWH01004998.1:15148-88817 GCA_004363575.1 Solenodon paradoxus | reverse complement strand
AAGGAGATGAAAGACCTGTACAATAAAAACTATATGACAGTGTTCAAAGATACAGGAAGATACAAAAAGGTGGAAAGATATACCATGCTAATGGCTGGGAGAAATTAGCATTATTAAAATGATTCTCTTACCTAAAGCAATATACAGATTCAAGCAAATCTGATCAAAATTCCATTGGCATTTTTCAAAGAAATAAAATAAAAAATTAAAAATTTGTATGGTATCACGAAAGACCCCAAACAGCCAAAGCAATCATAAGACAAAACAAAAAGGTAGATGTACCACACTTCCTCATTTTGAACTACACTACAAAGTGATAGTAATCAAAATTCTATGGTACTGGAATAGTACACAGATCAGTGGCATAGAATTTAATCACCAGAAATACACTCACACATATATGGTGAGTTAATTTATGACAAAGAAGTCAAGAACATATGATGGGGAAAAGGAAAGTCTTCTCAACAAATGATGTTGGGATAAAGAGACAGTAACATGCAAAAGAATGAATCTAAATCACTCGCTAGGACCATACAAAAAGTTAATTAAAAATATATTAGAGACTTGATGTAAAACCAAAAACCATAAAATATACAGATGAAAACACAGGCAATATGTTCTATGACACAGGATTAGATAAGTCTTTGTGGACTCAACTCTAGTGGCAAGTGAAACAAAAACAAAAAGAAACAAATGAGAATACAAACTAGAAATCTTCTGCATTGAGAAGGAAACTATCACCAAAATGAAAAGACAACCTACTCAATTGGAGGATACATGTGCACATTATACTTTTGATAAGGGATTAATATCCAAAATATAAAAATAATTCATTTAACTCAACACCAAGAAACAAAAAACCCAGTCAAAATGTGGGCAGAATATCTGAATAGACATTTCTCCAAAGGAGACATATAGATGGCTAACAGGCCCCTAAAAAGATGTTCTTCCTCTCCTCTCAAGGAAATGCAAATCAAAACAACAATGAGATATCACATTATACTTTGGAGAATGGCTATTATCCAAAAGACTGGAAATAACAAATCTTGGCAGTGATGCAGAGAAAAGGAACCTTTTTTACACAGTTGGTAAGAGCATAAATTGGTGTAACCATTATAGAAAGCAATAGGGAGATTCAACAAAAAATTGAGAACGAAAATTCCATAATATTCCACCATCCTAATTCTCTGTATTCAACCAAAGAACACTAAAGTACTAATTCACAGAGACATATGCACACCCATTGTATTGCAATATTATTTATAATAGCCAAAACTGAAAACAACTCATGTGCCCATCAGCACATTAATTTATTAAGAAGATCTGTCCTACATACACAATGGAAACCTACACAACCATAAAGAGGTGAAACCCTGACATTTTTTTGGAGATGTGGATGGAACTAAGAGAGAATATGCTAAGTAAGTCAGGAGAATGACAAATACTAGATGATTTCAATTAAATGTGGAATATAAAGAAAAAAAGCAAATGAAGTGACAGTAAAAATAAACTCTTGAAAGCTGACAGGAGAAATAAGGCTACTTACCAGAGGGAAAAGAGGTGGCATCTGGGAGCAAGTGCTGGTAGGTGTTCAATGAACAATGGTGAAAGGCTACTGATAATTTGATAGTGGGCATGGTGTGTTACATATTAGATGAACAGTGAACCTGCACAGTTAAACTTAGATTATTTGGTAAATCAAAGTTACCTCAAAAACAACAACAACAACAAAAAACAAGCTTTCTACTATATGCAGGAAATGCAAATAAGATGTTAAAATAAATACATGCTTCAAAGACAAGGTTGGAAGACATTCTTACAGGTTCAACCATACTTAACCAGATAAAATAGTCTTCCAACTTAGGGATGAGCATAATATGATCAGGGGTTTAATACAGCAAGAAGAATTAACAATACATATTAACCAAAAGATGGAGCAGCAAAAGACATAAGGCAGGGCACTCCCTGGTGTTCTAGGAGTCTAGGTACACCCTGGGAGCAGTCCGACATATACCCTAAGGTCCCAGGTTCAAGACCTGGGTTAGGGGGAACAATCCATGTGAACAAATAAATAAAAACAAATAAAATGCTTCCTCTTCCTCTCTCTTCCTGACTACCTGCCTACTCACCTTCATTCCTGTTGGCACCTTTCCTTAAAAAAAGAAAAAAAAATATACATATAAAACTACATAAGTGTATTATTAATAAAATTAAAGAGTCATTGATAGTAATACAATAATAGAGGACGTTAATGCTCATTTACATCAATGGACAGGTCAACCAAACAGCAAGTAAACAAGAAAACAATAGCTTTAAATGTTGAGGTAGACCAGATGGCCTTGATAGGCATTTATAGAACATTCCACCCCAAAACAGCAGAATTTCTATTCTTCTCAAGTGTACATTGAATATTCTCAACAGACCATATACTGGCATAAAAAACAACTCAATAAATTCATGAATATTGATAGCAAACTAAATATCTTCTCCTATAATAATGCTATAAACACTAGAAATTAACTGCAAAAACAAAACTGGAAAAATTCCAAACATGTGAAGACTAAATAACATGTTTCTGAATAACCACCAGATCAATGAGAAAATAAAATGAAAAATAAGAAAATACTTGGAGACAATGAAAATGAAAACTTTTGTTATCAGAACCCATGGGGTACAGCAAATACATACCAAGATGCAGGGTGATAGCAATGTGTATACACACACACACACACACACACACACACACGTTTGCTTCAAGACATACGAAATGTCTCAAATGAATCCTCTATGTAAAGGATCTTGAAAATGAACAGATGAAACCAAAAGTCACTAGAAGGAAACTAACTGCAAAAATTAGAGCAGAGATAAAATGAAAACCAAAAAGGTAATACAAAAGATCTTTGAAATAAGAGTTGATTCTTAGAAAAAAGTAAACACAATTGACAAACCTCTAGCTACACATACACAAATGAGAACTAACAAATAATCAGACATGAAAAGAGAAATTACAACAAATACATCAGAAAAACAAACAAAACTACTATGAACAACTACTAGCCAATACATTTGAAAATCTTAAAATGGACAATGTTTTGGAACTATATATACTACTAAGGCTGAATCAGAAAAACAGAAAACCTGAACAGACCTATCATAAGTATGGAAAATAAAACAGCAATAAAAAAGTACCCCAAACAAAAGCCTAGGACTAGTACATTTTACCAGACTTCGAAAGAACTTACCACTTATTCTTCTCAAACTCTTGTGAAATATTGAAGAGGGAATATTCCCAAATACATTTTATGAAGTCACCATTACCCTAACTGCAAAAGCTGACAAGGACGGCACATAAACCAAATAAAATTAAACTACACGCCAATATCTTTAATAAATGTAAATGCGAATTTTCAACAAATTATCAAACTGAATTCAACAATATATTAAAAGAATCATATATTATGACCAAGTAGGAGTTATCACAAAAATGCAAGGATAGTTCAACATCAAGGGATGTAATGTACTACATCAACAGAAGGCAAGAGAAAAATCACATGTTCCTACTGACAGATGTAGAAAAAGCATTTGGTAAGATTCAGCATCCATTTGTGATAAAAACAATAAGGACAGAAAGAACATATCTCAACATAATAAAGACCATATATAAAAAAACCCCACAGCTAATACCATACTCAATGGTTAGAAGATGAAAGCTTTTCCTTTAGGATTAGGAATAAGACAAGGCTGTCCAACTCACCATTCATATTTAATTTCATATTAGAGGTCTTAACTAGAGCAATCAAATAAGAAAATAAAGGAATCCAGATTGGAGAAGAAGCGAAACTCTCAGTATTTGCAAATGATATGATAATATACATAAAAAAACCTAAAAATCCTTAAAAACTATTGAAAAAAATAAATGAGCAAGTGGTATGCTACAAAATCAATATACAAATATCAATGTCATTGTTAAATATAAAAAATTCAGTGGAAGAAAAACAAATTGAGAAAAGAATCATGTTCACAATTGCATCAAAAAGAAATACCTAGGACTAAATTTAATAAAGGAGGTGAAAGACCTATACAATGTCAGAAAAAAATAGAAAACACAAAGAAATAGATATTCCATGTTCATGGATGGGGAGAATTAATATTGTTAAAATAGTCATCTTATCTAAATCAATAGACAGATTCAATGCAATCCCTTTTAAAATTCCAATGACATTTTAAAGGATATTGAACAAATAATACTAAGATTTATGTGGAACTACAAAAGAAGCCAAGGCTGAAAGCGGTCTTTACAAAACAGAAGAAAATGTAGGAATCACATTACCCAAGTTCAAAGCATACTACAAAGTGATAATTAATAGAATAGTATGGTACAGGAATAAAAGACACATGGAGTAATGGAACAGAACTGAGAGTTCAGAAATAATTCCACACATATATTAACAATTTATTACAAAGGAGCCCTGATCATACAATGCAAAAAGAAAAATCTCTTCAACAAATGGTGTTAGGGAAACTGAAGAGCCATATGCAAAAGAAAAATCTGGATCATTAACTCCATACACAAAAATAAACAGAAAATGTATAAAGACCTGGATGTAAGACTCCAAAGTATAAAATATACAGAAGAAAATACAGATAATACATTCCATGACATCAGTCTTAGAAGTATCTTTGGAACTTGATCCAAAGGAAAACTAAAAGCAAAAATAAACAAATGACACTACATCAAATTATAAAGCTTCTATATAGTGAAAGAAAAATATCAGCAGAAGGAAAAGGAAGACTACTAAATAGAGAATATGTTTGCACATCATACATTAGACAAATGGTTAAAATCCAAGGTACATAACAACTCATAAACCATGCATCTGAGGAATGGGGAACCTGCACATAGGCGTTTATATTATTTTGTAAAGCAAAGTTACCTCGATAAATATTAATAAATATTAGATTAAAAAGAATTTATAAAACTTAACAAGATAACCCAATAAAAATGGGCAGAAGTTTTGAACAGACACTTCTCCAATGATACAAAGATGGCCAACAGGCACATGAAAAAATGCTCACCCCTACTTTTTTTTGATTTTGCAAATCAAAAGCAATCAGGTATCTCACAACTGTGAGAATGCCTTACATAAAAAAGACAAGTTACAAATAGGATTTCTGGTTCCAAGATGACAGGCTGTTAAGATCTCCATCTCACCACCTCTCCACAAACACAACAAAACCATACCCATTTAACAACTATGACCTTTATAAAGGAACGGGGACCAGCATTTTCACAAAGATAAGGTACATACAGCTTCAAGAACAGTAGGAGCCTATCTGGTCTTTGGCCTTCATGCTGACCTGTTCAGATATCCTGTGGTCCATAAGGAGGGGCTAGAGATACGGACAGTCTCCCTGAAGCTGAAGGGCTCGTCCCTTAGTGGGTGCCTCTAAATCTGGGAACTGACTCATGAGAACATACAACATGGTGTGCAAAATAAAGGGGCTTTTCTTTGGAGAATAATAGGTCACAGGGAAACAAAGAGCATGGGACAGAGAGCACAGGTTGTGGATAAAGTGCACACAGACCTGACTGTGGGACTTTCATTTGTTAAGTCAAAAACTTCAGCATGGGTTGGAAAGAAAGATCGCCTTCTTGTGAACTGAGATATACTCTCCATTTTCAATATAGTGTGGATGCTGGAGATCACCAATGCAGGAAGGTCCTAAGGTGAAATGCTTTGTCCTCTCTGCCAGTAGTATATTTGTGGAGAGTTTGTACTTGAAGTTGAAACTCTCAAGGAAATCAGAGACATCCAAATCTGAAACCCTAGTACAGAGAGCTGAGTGAGGGCCTACAAAAAAAGAAACACTCCATTCTCTGCTCTCAGGGAGAATCATCCAAACTGCTCCATGGGAATAGCAGTTTCATACTGGACTGAGGCTACTGCTAAAGTTTTGCATATCTTCTTACTGAAATTCCATCCCCAAGTCCCAGAGCTTGTTGTATGCCAATCCCTCCTGGGGCTGCTACTCAGCTAAAGGACTGAAAGACTTTTACTGGGGAGTATGCTTTGCTAAGAAGTTTCCAACTCTTACTAGTGGCTGCTTCTGGGAGTTAGCTGCTTGTGGACTGAGTCCACAACTCTTGGGTCTTGCCATATACACTGTTACAATTCTGACTTTGACTCTGGGGGAAGCCTCTGCATTTTCTACCCCAAATCCAAACCTGTTAGCTGGACTTTCAGATCTCATTGTGTTGAAGTCTCAACACAGTGTTGGCTTTAGAGCTTCAACAATTCTGATTTGTGCAAGATCACACAACAAAAGAAAACCCAACACTTCTAACACTCCAAGCCTATACTGTGCAACCGATTTCCTAAGACAAGGCCATTACCTCAGGGAAGTTCAAACCAGAGAAATAAAGAGTACCACACAAAACGTAGAGACAGAGAAATACATGCAAAAAATGGACCAATGAGACTAGCAACAAGTTTTATCTAGCATATGAAGAAAAATAAACTAGTAGAGAAAAAAAATCAATTCAGAGTAATTTTTATTCTGTCTTTGCCTGACCATCCTAATGTATTCATTTTCTTCCCAAATTAAACTAGAATAAAATTAATGTGAAGGATGCAGTATGTTTGCATGAGTTACAGTGATATTCTAGTCATTAGATACTGTTACACTTTAGGAATTCAAATAATTTGAGGCAAAGAAACATTTTTTATGGAGCCTTCAAAAATTCAGTCATTTTTGATAATTCATTATTAAATCTAGCACTCTCATAATTAAATACTTACCCAGAAACTTACAATTCCTCTCAAATACTTGACCACTGAATCAACAAGACATAAAAATGAAGTTTGGCTACAAGCAATTATAACTGTCAAGTCTACAACGTATAAGGATGCCAAAGTATTGAAAACATCCCATAATGATCTAGAAAATTATGATGTGATACAATATTTCTATGAATTATTTCTCTCACCCTTACTACTTTCCTAGGAAAATAATACTCTTGGCTTTCCTTTAATATAAAAATTATGGTTAAAAAGATTTTTTAAAGAGACTAAACGTGCTCAAGGCTATAAAATTCATCAATAGAAGGTTGGTATTCAAACATCTTTCTAACTTGGAGATCTCATTCTTAATCATTGTATTTCAATACATTAAATCTGCCTAATAAGTCTCTGTATTGTCCCCACTTAACTGATGAAAAAACTGAGACTCAGAAAACAGCAAAAAAGTAAAAATCATGGTTAAAAAGTTAACACTGATCTGAGCATATAACAATACAAGTTTTTATCAATAACTTAGTGTTTACAGCTGTAAGTGTAAAAAAAGACTCAAAATGATTTGAAGTTACTTCTTGCATTTTTTAATTGTTTACAGTAAGTGACAGGAGACTGGGGACCTCCTCTGAAGTGACTGGATGAAGACTAGATTTGCATTGTCACATTGTCTAGAAAATTGCTCTGACAAAAGTTTGAAGGGAGTATATAATAGGGGAGGGGAGATCTAAAAGCTTTAATTACCTGAAAGCTTGAGTCCTCGTTCCCCTACTTGGGTATCATATCCATGTGGCATTCGAAGAATTGCATCATGGAGTCCAGCTAATTTTGCCACAGCATAAACTTCTTCAGGTGAAGCACTGATGTTTCCATATAAGAGGTTGTAGTAAATGGTATTATGGAAAAGGACAGCATCCTGGAGAAGATTTATATATACATACAAATATATGTATGCTCATTATGAAAAATTTAATAAAAAATAAAAAAAGTAAGACACTATAAACCCTTTTATCATTTCTTTTATCCTTCCCAGAGCTAATCACTATGAACAATTTTTGTTTCATTCTATGCTTTTTTCAATGCATTTAAATGCCTAAATACACTTTTATTCAACATAAATGGGGTCATACTATACATATTACTTTGCAAATTGCCTTTTTCAATTAACTTATCTTCGAGATTATTCATGCCAATAACGGGAACCTGTCTTGTTCTTTTTAGTATTTTTATGATACTAAGGATATATCATAATCTATCCATTCCCTCCTATTGATGGACATTAATGAGGTTTCCAAATTTTGCTACTACAAACACTGTTGGAATAAAGTATCACTATATACATATATGATTTTGTACACCTGAATATTTTGTAAGAATTTCTAGAAATAGACTAATGAATTAAAAGTTAAACATACTTCATCCTTTGAGAGTATTTACCAAATTCTTCCAAAAAACGCTCCAACAGTATGCACACCAAGCAATAACATCAGGGTTATCGGGTCCTTCTATCCTCAGCAACTCTAAATATTAAAACTTCTGGCTGTTGTCGCTTTTGGGCTAAACCATACTTTGTTTAAATTAGCTTTTCCCTAATTAGTAATGAGATTGAATATATTTTCATGTTTCTCAGCATCTTTGATATTGGATTTAAAATACAGAAAACAAAGACTTTATGCACTGTAGGGGTTGTGAGACAGTTCACTGCAAACATTCACTGACACTGCAACTTATTCGGCAAGGCATAGTAAAGCTGATTTACTTAAATTGAGCAACTTCTCCCACTTTTCTTTCAGTCTGCATATAGCTGGAAGGCAATAGTAAGATGAAACAAAATGGCTCCACTAGTTCCCATTAACCAGGATACTCAATTAAAATCTTCTGTAATTTGTCCCAGAGTTTCAGATATTGCTTCAAATACTATTTTGTAATTTAAATACCTAACCATTAATATAAAATTTTCTTGTGTTGAGATGGTACTGTAATTCAATGAGCATAAAGTTCTATAAAATATTTTCAAATGTTTTATTTTCTATATAAGTTAAAAAAATGCTAACTAGAAACTTTGAAAATATAAAAGATAAAATTAAAAATAATTACATGGTCCACAATCCAAACATTCAGTGATAACTAATATGAACATTTTGGTGTATTTCCTTCTTTTTTCTCCACTTACATGTATGCATTCAATATTATAAAAATGGGCCATAATTTATTTGGTGTACCCTTTTTCAACCAACTTTGTATCTTAGTATTTTTCCATGACACCAATCATCATAAAGAATATTTGTTTGTAAAGAATATTTACAAACGTGAAATTTACAAGTGGATGTAAAACTGATCTTGAGATAATTTAACTACTGGACATTTACTGTTTCTAACATTTGCTATTACAAATAATTTTGCCTCTAAGAGGTTTTATAAGGGAATAAATGGAGATGGAAACACATTTTTTATGTAAAGAAGTTATAAAGGTTTAAGCTGGATTTAGAATCTAGCTCTGGGAATGCAACCTGGTGGTCTAGTGGTCTAGTACACCTAGAGCAATCCCCTATACATCCCAAGGTTGCTAGGTCAAGACCTGATGTAGGGGTGGGGGAGTGGAAGTAACAACCAATGTAAATAACTAAATAAAAATCAAGCCTTCCTTCTTCCTCTCTCTTCCTGCCTGCCTACTTGCCTTAATTCCTGCCTGCATCCTTTCCTTTGAAAAAAAAGAATTCAGTTTTGTTTCACTCCAGTCTGTGATTTTTTTATTCTCTTTTCTAAGTCTTAGAAATCTTTCCATCCTACAAATTTTCCATTCATGTTTATTTAGTCTTTTTGGTAACAGTATTTGACCTGTAGGGTCTAACACTTACTATTTCATTAGCATATATTGACTCCTTGGATTCAAATTATCCTAGTAAAATATCCACCAACACAATAAATCTTCCCCCAATTAGTTTTTTTTTCCTTTTCTAAAATACCTGAGGTACCACTCCCACGGCTCTCCGAAGGTTTTCCAGGCTCACATCTTGTATATTTTGACCAGCAAGGTAAATATTACCCTTTTGAGGCTCATAGAAGCGAAATAGCAGCCTCACTATTGTGCTTTTCCTGAAATTGGAGACACAGAAAGGTTATTTAGTTCTTAGTGGGATTAGAGAACCCATTTTAAACCAGGACAATCATTTTATTATGATAAAGAAAAATGTTACATGGGAAACCATCGATCAATGATGCAGAATTTTATAAATAACTAAATTACCCACCCTGACCCACTACCTCCTACGATAGCCACTTTCTTTCCTGCAGGGACTTCAAAAGATATTCCACTAAGGACTTTCTGTCCCTCAATGTATTCAAAATGCACATTATCAAAGGCCACCGAAGCTGTCTGTGCTGTGATCTGGAGGGGCGATGCCACCGCTTTGTCCTAGCAGAGAAGGAAAAAAAAGACACTTTACACACTAGATAAGACTACAGCTATGCAAACAATTTTCTAATTTACAGAAAAAAAGAAAAACAATGGAGGAGGAGGTTTATAAATGGAATTAGACTACTATGAAGCATGCTTTCAAAGATTTTTTTAAACATCCCACTGCTATGGTTAAAAATCCTGAATGCTTTGACCTCTGGGGAACTGATGGGGAAGGTAGAAGGATGGTGGGCAGGGGAGTTAAGAGGCTGAGGATGTGAGAAGAGGCAATAACACATTCTAAATCACTACTAACTAAAGTAAATCAAGTGCAAGTATTCAAGTTAACAAAATTTAGCTTGTAGGTATAATACAAGTTTCTAAATATAGAAGTAAAAGTTACCATAACCTAGTTTTACATATGATACATTCTAATTTCTGCAAAAAAGGTAACTGGTTTGCTAACATGATTATGTAAGAACAGTATAGAATAATCTATTAATAGGAGATGCCCAGATGCTATTTGAAACATACTAAATTACTTACTTTAATTCGGGTATCTACCTTCAGTAGAGCAAACAAGGTGTTCATATCTATAAGTGCTTGTCTAGTTTCTCTATACACAGTTCCCAAAAAGTTAAGAGGTAATGAAAGTTGAAAAAGCAGTCCATTCACCATTACAAGATCTCCAACGGTAAGGGTACCTTAATATTTAGTTGACAGAAGAATAAAAAGGATATTTTAGATTATAAATTTTTCTAGTTTAAGACAGAAATTTATGGTCTATTACTCTGGAATACAGTTCAAAATGTACATATAATCAGCAACTCTTAGGTCTATTCAAATTTAAAAGCATTTTAATCCATAATTTAGGAATAATAGGGAGTTTGATATATGTTAAGCAAAATGGGAAAAAGCCACGCACATACTGTAATAATAAGACTGATTTAAGTGGGGTTAGAAATGGAAGGTCAAGATTTTCTCCTTTCTTCAAGGACACTAGCAAGTTTCTTTGTAAGGTAAAAAATAAATTTATAAAAAGAATATATATTAAAAATTGAAGCAAATGGATTTCATGATTTGGAATGATAAATCACGTATTAAGGTCACACTGAAGAAACTCCTGAGTGGGCACATTTCAGAAATGAAACAGACATTATTTAATTTTGGAATGTTTTGCAAGTGAAAACTAATAAAAAGATTAAAAGATTACTAGCAATTATAAAAAACAAATTGATTATATTTAGTCCTTTGAACTAAACACTAAATTATTACATTGCTTTTCAGGCCTACAAGAGAAATTGGAAATACTAGATGCTAAAAAGTTATTACTGAAAGAACCAGGTCATAGTCACGCAAAAGGTATAAATAGTAACTCAAATCAATGAGAGACAGTGCTACACTTGTAGTATTAAACTAAAGGAAGTAAAAAAACATAATTTCATATAATCAAGAAAACAGATTCTGATACAAGGAAAGTATTCTAAGGATGTTAAAGCACCTTACTGAATATGTTTTATCATTAAAACTAAGATACATATTCTTTTCATTAATCTTTATTTATAATGGTTAAGTAAAACATTGATAAATTTAAAAATCATAGATTCATTACCTGCCACAATTCCTTGACTGGCGAGCACCATTATAGCTGTTAAACCAACACTGAAAATGGCACTTTGACCAAAGTTCAGCATAGCCAGAGTAGAGGTACTTTTCAGTGAAGCAGTCTCATATGTCTTCAAAAAGCCATCATATCTTTGTGCTTCATAGTTTTCATTATTAAAATACTATAAAAATTATAATTACATACAAGTATAATTGTAATTTATTCTCTTAAGCAATTATTGTATCTTTTCCATCAGACTGAATGTATAGACATAATTCTGTACAGCATATTCTATTTAAAAAATTCATTTTCAATATATTTAACTATGCTACTCTTGCAGTTTTCCATAATGCACTGTACTTGAAGTCCATAAAATACATCCTATAAACATTTACTGAATGCCTAGTTAATTTAAACACAAATCTAAAAAGATCCATCAATAGCACTGCCTTCTTAAAACCTTCCCCCCATCCCCAGAGACTTGACAGTTCATTGCCCCCACTGCCTTATACCTTCTTGCATAGTTGTCTGCTTATCAACTTTAACTCTCCCAGTAGATTAGCAAATTTGGGGATGGCAAGGATTAAACATTTTTTTACAACACTCTCCCATCATAGCACTTAGTATAGTGCTTTGTGCATAAGCAACATTAATATTTCTTTAAAAATAGGCAAATGAAAGAATTTATGAAAAGCACTCTGCTAACTACTCTCAAGGGGAGAGTTAAGAATTTACAAGCTATTTTGATTACTTAAGTGTTCATTATGAATCAAGATGCCAACCATATTCTTATCACTACAAATTAACTCAGAAGGTAAAATTCTGATGGTGTCAACCAAAATCTGAGGTAGAAAGTACAATTTCTAAACAAGAGAAACAAATAAATTTCTAAACGAAATCACAACTATAGATCCTATCCTAATCTGTACTCTAATTTACAGCACTTATTAATTAAATGACAGAACAAATCTTAGTGTAGTATTAAAGGCACAGGAAAGAAAGTATAATTAAACATATTACCTTCACAGTTTCATAATTCAGTAGGGAGTCTATAGCAGCATTACCTGCATCATTATCTGCTTTGTTCATTTCTATTCTAAATCTAGTTCTGTAAGACAAAGTTTTACATAGTCATGAAATTTTTGCTATAAAAACATAACTAATTTCTGAACCCTGACTGGTCCACAGGGACTATCTTACCTCCAACGTGTGATAGCAACTGTGAATGCTGTGTATGCACCAAGTGTTCCAAGGGTCACCAATGAAAATTGGGCACCACATTTGTAATACTGGAGAAAGCAAAAGAAGAAATGAGAAACATTCATTGCTCTTGTCAAGTATTTCATAAAATACAACAGCAAGTCTTGAAAGATTTTAATAAAAATACATGTTGGTAAAAATTGAATAATTGAGTGATAAATCAAATATCTTAGAAAATCTACTTTAGGTAATCAGGGAAAAAAGCCAATAACAAAAACAGTTCATTAAACCTTAAGAAGAATCAAAAATACATGTAGATTTTTTAAATTATAAAATATGAAATTGCCTCAAACGTTAAGAACAGTGAATATTAGCATACCATTTCAATGTCATACACAAAAATCCCCAGCAAAAAAAAATTGCAAATGCTAGTTAAATGACTGATATATGTTTAGAAGTGAATAACTCTTTATAGTAAAAACATGATAAAAACTCTGGACAGTAGCCTGTGAAAAAATAATTAAGCAAACTGCAATTATTATTCTGGCACTGTGGAATTTTGCATTCGAACTATGGGCATGCAATAGCACAACAGCTTCAAACACTAAAGAGCTATTAATGAGAATGTAAGATAAAAGTTTGTTATAAAAAATGTTCTACTTACCAAAACACCACTGACAAGCGTCACCTCAAACATGATGGGAAGAAGATTAAATACTAAAGCACTCAGGACAAAACTGATGCCCCTTGTCCCTCTGTCAATAGCCTTAGATAAAGCTCCTGTCTGTCTGCTCAAGTGGAATGCCAGATCCAGGTTGTGAAGATGAAGAAAGACATTTTTGGCTATTCTTCGGATTGAATTTTGGGCTACCTTGCCAAATACTGCATTTCGAACTTCATTAAAAAAGGCAGCTCCAGCTCTCGACAAGCCATCTAAGAATACATTCAAAAAGAAAAAAATTGGAAAATGGGGTGTGAAAACACTAGAATCATAGGAGTGTATAAGTGGCTTGGCCTCAGAAAATATACAATCAATAAATATATCACAGAATACTTAATATTAAAATATACCTGGAAAGCATTTAGCCTACTCAGTATCAACCTCTCCAACACCATGGATCCCTATCAGTGTTATTTTCCACCAGTTTCCAGATGTTGAAAAATTTTTTTCCAACTAAACCACTTTTAATAAATAGCAGTAAATATGGACTTAATGTGAATAAATGTACAATATCTGTTGAGGTTTTCTGATCTAAATCAATCTCCCTCAAATAACAAACGATAAAATTGAGATTCTGAAAAATCAAGTGCCTTTACAAAAGCATGCCCCTACTTAAGTCTCCTGAGTCTCATAAAGTGTTACTTCATATGCATAGGGACACAAAGTATCATATTCTGATCTTTACAAATTGCAGCTCTGTGGCTACTAAAAAAAATCTAATAAGGAATTAATGCACATATATTGTTATTTAGCTATTTTGATTTAACAGCTAATAACAGCCTTCCTGAAAAGGTAACTTATAAAGTGGATATAAAAAGCATAACTATTAGAAATGGCTGTTATGAATATAATGTCTTATTTCATGTTGTTTTCTAGAACATGGAAGGTGAGATTGTTATGGAATGTTTGAAAGTATGGCATACAATGAATTTTAAAAAACACACATCAAAAAAAAGCTCACATAAAATGACAAACATCCAAAATGCTAAGTAGTGTTTGTGGTGAAAAGGTCATCTGTTCAAATGTTATGAAACCTTGAAGAAAGTCAACACCTGTAGACAAATGAAAGAATCACACATACAGCCAATCAGAACTGCTGTTGCCATGGTTGCAACTGTATTTGATGCATCACTCAGGTTCAGCATGTTTCCCGACATCTGGTTGAGGCTGTCTACAGCATATTTAAACATGAAGGGAACCACAATATTCAAGGCCTAAAAACACAGAAATAACAATTAACTATGTACACAAAGTTTTTTATGAATGTATAACCATTTGCCTTAAAATAGTACTTATAGGAATGTTTAGATATCAACCATTACCATTTACTAGTATTGGAATGATTTTCCCAGTTTATAAAGATAAACTCTAGCATTGGGAGAGCTGTCACTTCAGGATTCTTACCTCACAAAAAAATGCCATGTTAATATTCATTTATAAATCTTGTGCATTAGTCAAATGTTTCTGCCTCCATGAAATCATCTCTGGTAATCCACTCAAAAACGCTCTCTTATGAAATTCTATGGACTTCATAGCATTTACAACAAATTGTCTTATGTTGTAGTTATCTGTGTATATATTTTCCTTTCTTACTAGATGCTTGAGGGTCTGTATCACATTTTCTTTTTGTCCCACTCATGTTGAGTCCAATGATTCTTTGTATATAGTAGGCATTAAGTAAATATATATAATGATTTGTTCACTAAAATAATGGTAAAACAAATTATATAGCAAAATTGATCTCAAAAGCAGATAAATTACCAGTTATCTGTGGCTGATTCACCACTGCAGGGAGAAAAACCAACTCTGATAAATGTACTTGCTCCACAAAAAAGATTCCTTTGTTCCAATACCATATAAACCACCCCCCTGCTGAATACCAAACTAAGCTTTCAGAAACAACCTATATTTCTATGAGACCAAATCAAAAATATGAAAATTAGGGGTATAATAGTCAATCATTCACAAATAGTCAAATCGTCAATCATTACACGTTCTATTTTTCTGCAAATTCATACTACTAAAAACACTGACCATCATTTAGGAACAGGAAGTTGGTTAGACAGCAATCGTTTTCTTGGAAGAAATTAAAAATCACACACATTAAAAACATGTAAAAGACAATTCTATAATGCTTTCCAGAAACACTGAAATTCCAGCTTTTGTTAATGTTCTATTGTGTCATTCATATTTGTTAAACATAAAATAATTTATTGCCAACAAATCTAAATTTAGCTATACCGACAGAAGTTATGCAAACCTTACAAATCGAGATTTCAAAGCAAGGCCTTAAAAGTGTCTTAGGAATGAAGCAGGTGCTTTATATCCAACAGTATTATTAAAATACACAGCAAGCACACCCTTGAGGAGCAGCAGTAGGGTCGATTGCCTCTGAAGGAGCAAGCCACATACCTAAAGGTTTGTGTCCCAGGTCAGAGAGGAAGAAATCAGTATAAAAAACTAAATAAAAATAAAGTGAAGATGCTTCTTCCTCCTCTCTCTCCTGCCTACTTGCCTGCTTGCCTTCATTAGTGCCTGCATCTTTCCTTTAAAAGACAAAACAAAACAAAACCCAGTAGATTTTGGAATACATTTAAGAATGTCATTCTATGGGATAAATTGCTTAAAAAATTGATTTCTAACTTCCAAAACACAATCTAATAGAATAGCAGGTTTCAAGTGGTATACACATCTTGCTTCTGTTTGACATGGTCTCCCCACCCTATCTACCTCTCTACATCTCCATCCTTCAAAATCCACTTTGAATTCCATTCTCAGCATGCCTTTTCTGACACCTGTAGGTCATTTGGCACTTTCAATTTTTAACCTTTTTTTCCCAGAGTTTATAAATAAGTATTTACCCTGCCTGTATGTTTACTTTAACAAAAATAGTACTTGGAATGAAGACACAAGCTAACAGAAATTACGGTTTGTAGCAAAAGCAGTACTAAGAGGGAAATTTAGAACAATCTAGATCTAGGTCAAGAAACAACATAGCAAATAAGAAATCTAACACTATAAGTAAAGTGACTAAAAAACAAGACTGAAGCCAAAAGTCAGTAGAAGGAAGGCAATAACAGAACTTTGAGCAGAAATAAACAAATCAAAATCAAATCTCCTGATCAATGAAGCCAAAAGCTGGTTCTATGAAAAAATAAATAAAACTGGCAAACCTTTGGCTATGATTATTAAGAATAAAAATGAGAAAGTTCTAATAACTAGAACCAGAAATCAAAGTGGAAAAGTTACAATGGATACCACAGAGATATAAAGTATCATAAGACACTACTACATGACAATAAACCGGACAACCTAGAGGATATAGACAGATTTTTTAGAATCATGCAGCTTAACAAGACTGAAATAGGAAGTATGGGAAATCTGAAAAAGATGTATCACAAGAAAATAAATTTAAGAAGTAATTAAAAGTCTCCCAAAATAAAAGCCGAGGACAAAACAGCTTTACTGAATTTATCACACATTCAGAGAAGAATTAATATCTATTATTCTCATTCTTCCAAACAATTTAAGAACAGGGAACACTTCCAACACTTTCCATGAAGCCAACATTACTCAGATATTGAAAGTAGACAAAATTACACAAAAAAGAAAATTACAGACCAGTATCTCTGATGACTATATATGAAAAAATCCTCCATAAATACAACTAACTGAATTAAAAAAAAAAAAAACATCAAAAGTTTCATTCACTATGACCAAGCAGGATTTACTCTGGGGATGCAATGATAGTTAAACATTGAAAATCTATTAACATAATACACCACATCACAAAAGCAAGGAAAAATTATATGAAAATATCAAATGATGTAGAGAAAGCACTCTATATAAAATTGGGTTAGATAGAACATACCTTAAATAATAATGGCCCTCTACGATAAACCCATATCCATCATCATACTCAATGGTAGAAAACTGAAATTACTTCCTCTAAGTTCAGGAACAAGACAAGGCTGTTCACTCTCATTACTGCTATTTCACATCACAGTGGAGGCCCTAGCCAGAGCAATTAGGCAAGAAGAAACAAAAGGAATTCAAATTGAAAAAGAAGTAAAACTATCACTATTTACAGATGACATGATTATGTAACTTGGTAATATGCATAGAAAATGCTAAAGACTCCAACAAAATATCAGATAAATTAATGAGTACAGTAAAGTTACAGGGTACAAAATTAACATAAAAAAATCCATTGCATGATGCACCCTGTTGGAGCAGCAATTAGGTCAGCTCCCTCTGGAAGAGCACAGTCCACATATAGTCCAAGGACTCAGGTTTGAGTCTTAGGTCTGGGGGAACAACCAATGTGAACAACTAAATAAAAATAAAATAAAATGCTTCCTCCTCCTCTCTCTTCCTGCCTGCCTGCCCCTTTCTTTAAAAAAAATCTGTTCCATTTTTATATGCAAATGATGTAATAAAAGAAAATGAAATCAAGAAAATGTTCAATTTACACCAGAAACAAAAAGAACTAAATACCTGGAATATACTTAACAGAAGTGAATGACTTATACAATGAAAACTATAAGACTTTCTTAAAAAAATAGAAAATGATAAAAAAGAAATGGCTAAGATATTCCATGCTCATGGTTGGGAGGAATTGACACAGTTAAGGCCATCTGACTAATTTCACTTAGCATAGTCCCCTCTGGTTCCATTCATGTTGATGTATAGTAACACACACACACACACACACACACACACACACACACACACACACACACACACACACACACACCCCCCCCTCTTCTTTACCTGTTCTTCTGCCAATGGGCACCGAGATAACTTCCAATTCTTGACTATTGCAAAGTAACGGTACAAGAAAAGTGTGGGTTCATCTATCTTGGTGAATCAGTGTTTTTGTGGTCTTGGGGCAAATACCTAGAAGCTGATTGACTGGATCATATAGAATTTCCATTCTCAACTGTTAGATGAGTCTCCATACTACTCTCCATAAAAGCTGCATTAACTTACACTCCTATAAACAGTATAAAAGAGTTCTGACTTCTTTATTCATTCATCTGATGACGAGCACTTAGATATTTTCCAATTCTTGGTTATTATAAATAGTGCAGCAATAAACATAGGTGTGCACATATCTGTGAATTATTTTTGTTTTTTTTGAGTAAATACCCAGAATAGGAAAGATCAGATCATATGGGATTTCCATTACCAAGCTTTTGAGGGATCTTCCATTTGACTTTCACAAAGACTGCACCAATTTATACAATTACCAAGAGTGTAAACACAAATCACCAACAATGATTGCTTCCTAACTTTTGGATAATAGCCAATCTCACAGTTGTAAAGTGAAAGCTCATTGCTATTTTGATTTTCATTTCCCTAATAACAAGGGAGAAAGAACATCTCTTCACATGCCTGTTAGTCACCTGTATGTCTTCTTTGGAGAAATAATCTTTCCAATTCTTCTGTCCATTTTTTGTTACTTTTTCATTGTTGACTTTTATGAGTTCTTTACATATTTTGGATATTAACCCCTTGGTAAGAAGTATGATGTGCAAATATCTTCTCCTGGTTTGGATTTTTTTGTTATGGTGACAGTTTCTTTTGCTGTGCAGAAGCTTTATATTTTACTTTAGTCCCATTTGTTTAATTTTATTTGTTTCCCTTGCTGCTGGAGTTGAGTCCTTAAAACCTCTCAAAGGCTTATGATGTGGAACATACTATCTATATTTTCTTCTAGGTATTTTATGGTTTCCAGCCTAATATCCAAGTCTCTAATCATTTGAATTAAATTTTGTGTTGATATTAGACAGTAGTCTAGAGTCATTCATTTGCATGTGGCTGCCCAGTTTTCCCAACACCACGTATTGAAAAGACTTTTCCTTCCTCCATATGTATGCTCTTGGCAACTGCATATTTTATTAACTGACCATAATTCCTGGTGACTCAGGTCTATTCCACTTATCTGTGTCTCTGTTATCA
Organism: Solenodon paradoxus; assembly: GCA_004363575.1. Classification (NCBI taxonomy): domain Eukaryota; kingdom Metazoa; phylum Chordata; class Mammalia; order Eulipotyphla; family Solenodontidae; genus Solenodon; species Solenodon paradoxus. The sequence goes on along the minus strand of RJWH01004998.1, from coordinate 69,138 downwards.
TTACAGTACCATACAGTTTGGATCACTTTCACTTGTAGTTTAGCTCAAGATCTGGAGTGCGATACCTCCAATTTTGTTCTTTTTCTCATGATTGCTTTGGTTATTTGAGGTCTTTATTGATAAAATTTTTGTTCAAGTCCCTTGAAAAATGCTAGAAGAATTTTGATAGGTATTGCATTAATCCTGTATATTGTCATAGATAAAATAGCCACATTAATAATGTTAATTCTTACCAATCTATGAGCACAGAATATTTTTCTTGGTATATCTTCCTCTCTTTCTTGTAACAAAAACTTATTGTTTTTGTTTTACAGATCTTTTACCTCCTTTGTAAACTATATTCCAAGGTATTTAATTCTTTTGTTTCTATTGTAAATGGTACAGGTTTCTCGATACCATTCTCTTCTATTGTTAGACCACACTTGAACATCATAAACAACATTTAATTAAAATGGATTAGAGACTGTGGTGTAAGACCCAAAACCATAAAATGCTTGCAAACATAGGCAGGGCATTCCAAGACATTAGACTTAGAAGGCTTTGGAGATGCAATTCCAGTGGCAAGGGAAATAAAACCAAAAATAAACAAATGGGACTATAGCAAGCTAAAAAGTTTATGCACAGAGAAAGAAACCAACACTAAAACAAAGACAACCTAATGACTAGAAGATATTTGTATTTCATATCTCTGACAAGGGCTTAACATCCAAAGAAACCCAAAGAATTCATAAAATTTAATAGAAAACCAACTAATCCAGTCAAAAATGGGCAGAATTGGATAACCACTTCTCCAAAGAATACATAACAGGCGGTCAACAGGAATAGAAAAGATGTTCTCTTCCTCACTTGTTATGAAGAAAGTGCAAATCAAAACAACAATGAGATATCATGTTACACCTATGAGATTGGCTATTATTCAAAAGCTGGAAACAACAAATGTTGGTGAGGATGAAAAGTAAGGGAAAACTCTTGCACAGCTGGTGGGAATGCAAATTAGTACAATCCTTCTGGAATATAGTATGGGGATTCCTCAAAAAATTGAAAATGGAAATCTACATGACCCCATCATTCTACTTTTGGATATTTACCTCCCAAACACAAAAATACTAATTTGCAGAGATAAATGCACCCCCATGTTTACTGCAGCATTGTTCATAATAGCCAACAATTGGAAACTACCTAAGTGCTCATTAGCAGAGGAATGGGTAAGGAAGATGTGGTATATATACACAAGGGAATACTACACAGCCCTTAACATATAAAATCCTGCCATTTACAACAATATATATGGACTAGAAGGAATTGTGCTAAATCAAATTAGTCAGAAAGAGAAACAATAGATGAACTCATTCATATGTAGAATACAAGGAAACAAAGCAAAGGAACAGACTAAACAAAAACTAACAAGTGGACATTAAAAATTAAACTGAGGTTTTCAGAGGAGAATGGGTAGGGATTGGGTGGCAAGTGATAGTAGGGTCCAATGGATAATGGTGAAGAACTTCCTATAATTTGGTAGTAAGTAGGTTATGCTATTCTATAATTGAAAAATGGAAACGTGCACATATAGGCATATGATATTTTGTAAATCAAATCTACCTCAATAAATTTTAAAATAAAAAATGATTTGCTTTTAAAATCATATCTGAATACTCTGCAGTGCCAAGGGCTGCAGTTTGTATGATAAGTTCTTAATAAATTATTTTAGGATAGGGAAAAGAATGAGTAAACAAAAAGGAACATGAATGATATAGGAAGAAATGTGATAAGACCTGGGTTCTTAAGTAATGTATTACCCTTAGATGTGACAGTGGTAACCAAATTACAGCCCTATTTCATTTATATTTTCAAGGACACTCTTTTTTATTACCATATTTTTGATGGAAATCTAAAGTATTTTTATTTTAACATGTAAATTGTATTTTACTACCTACCAAGTATCATTCTAAACATTTTGCATATTAATTTGTTATATCCACCCCATTTTACCTTATTTTATAAATTGGTTAACTGCAACACAAAGACTACACAATTTGCCCATGATTAGTAAGTGGCAGAGCTTAGGAAGCACAACTCCAGAGACTATGTAAGTACCATGAGTATATACTGCACTTAAAGATATATACTTCACTGGCTCTACATTTTGAATAAATTAAATATTTTCTTGAAAGCTCAAAGTCAAAATGATAACTTTACCTTATTAAAATGGATTACAGTACAGTGACATGTTGAAGATGCTGCTAGGATGTACAGGACCCTATAATGAATGGCATTAAAGTACTCAACTTTTGTGGATTTTCAAAAATTTTTTCCTATTTTTGTCCACTTATGTTACACTGCTATTTACCACTTATGGATATCAAGATGCCTGAAAAGTCTTCAAATTCTTTTTAATTTACTGGAAACTGGAACCAAACTCACCAGAAAAATAAAAGAGCCAATAAGGCTCCAAAGAGCTTCTTATGTTCTTTATGCTTTGTTACAAACAATGATGCTGTATCTTATACAATTTTCAGTAGTGAATTCCATTAAGTTGAAACTGTTAGAACTCTGATCCACAGATACATGAGGCATTATCACAAAATTTTTGTTTGAATAGATAAAATGTTACATAGTAGCACAGAGATATTGAATTACAATGCTCAACATCTGAAGCCTATGATGTTATAAACCAGTATTATTTCAAAACTTTTTTAAATTAAAAAAAAGATTAAAAAGTTACATAAACAGAGGTTCTAAAAGTTGACAATACTCCCCCAAGAGTGGCTCACGTCAGAACAAATTTCATGTCAACAAAACATGATAATATTTCTTAGGTATAGGAACAATGCATAATTCTTCTATTCTTACCTTTGCACCACCCAAAAATCCCAGGGAAATGGCAACTCTAGCTCGTAGATCTGGCCTGTCTTTGGGCCACACGTAAGAAAGCATTGCTTTTATGATTTTTTGAGTATCAACATCTTTTAACTGGTGAAAGAGAAAACAAAGCAGTGAATAACTTGTCATTTTAAATATAACTATATCTAATCATGTAGAAATATACAAATATTTGAGAAAAATGATTACAAATAATTTTTATTCTGAATCTGTAACTTTTATTCAATATATTTCAACTATTTTGGAAAAAAATATTTCAACTGTGTTTAAAAAGCTACTCATTTCTCTTAATTTCTTAAGTTTTAATTACAGACATTCCCACATTGCTAAAGTTATTCAGTAGGGACAAGGGGACATGTACATTTATTTATTATTTACTAAGCTATGAAAACATTATATAAAATCTAAGAAATACTTCCATATTTCTATCTTTTGATAAAAGCCTTCATGTACTTTTGGATTTTTTATCAGAATGTTTATTAAAAATAGTTTGGATGCTAAAGTTCAAACTCATGATAGCAAAAAGTTACAATACAGTACTCAGGAAATTCGGAGTCTTAGTACTGACTACATAGAACAGAGATTGAATTACTAAAAATTTCAGCAAAAAATAAATTTTCCAGTCATGCTTAATATGATCTAAATCTATCTTACCTTTCCTCCATATTCCCAAGGCAACACTGCCATTATTTATTTTTGTTTTAGTTTCAGCTTTTAAAGGCAGAATATTAAGAATCAATAGTACACTTTCTAAAGCACAAATAAGATCAATATATTTCAAAACCACATCATTCTATTGTATATCATTATAGTTGCTAAAAACATTTTAAAAATTGAAGTATTTTCTCAATTTTTAGAAAAGGTATTTAAAAAATGAAAAAGCTAATGCTTTTATATGGAAATGGGCTATTCGCTAACACAGTTAATGGGAGAGTACAATGAAACAATCTTTCTCAGAAGCAATTTAATATCTACCATAAGCTTTTAAAAGAAATGTCCTTTATGTCAAGAATTCTACTTCTGGGAACTTAGGCTTTTAAAAAATATGTAAGAATATGCTCCAAGATGAATCATTTTAATTCCTAAAAATCTCTTTACTTTCATTTACTTTCAACCTAATCCATCATTTCTCACTTAAATAATATATTACTCCCAATTGAAAACCTTTCAATGGCACTCTATCACTCTTAAGATAAAGACCAAGATCCATAACATAGTTTCTGAGACGTAGCCTGACACTTGATTATGTCTCTAGCCATGTGTATACCACTGCTTTCAGTGTTCATGCTATGTTCTTTTGGTTCTTCAAACATGTCATAAACCCTCTTGTCACAGAGCCTTTGCATAATACCAGTCATTCTTCTCTAGAATCTCTCTCTCTCTTTGTCTCTTTCCCCAATACCAATCTGTTTTTCAACCTTTTCCAAATATTTAACTGCCACTTTAAGCAGCACTTTCTCAATGAGTTCTTGTGTAAAACAGTCAAGATCCTTGATGTGGTCTCAGATTAGTATTCCTTTCTTTCAAAATATTCATTTCAGTTATAAACTACTTATATATGTATGTAAATATATATGCATGCACATATATATGTATACAGCAGCATGATTACCTGAATAACATCTACTCTCCTGTTAGAATTTAAATGTATTTTGTGCTCATTGTTATAACCCAATACCAAATATTGTGGCTAACAAACAGTAGGCTACCAACAAATATTTATGGAGTAAGGAACAAGTAATGAAAAATTATGCTGTCAGGATGTTTATTCCCTTGATGTTTTAAGAGGAAAAAAAATGAGAAACAGCCTAAATGTGTGTATATGTACACATACACAAACACACAAATGAATGTGGAAAGCAATACCCTCAAAAGTGTTAACATCAGTAGCTATAAGTAGATGAAATAAATTAAGATTTCTAAAATATTTCTCTTATCATTTGCTTATATTTTTTGTAGGTCACATTATTAAGAAAAACATTTAATGCATTTTGAAGGGAAAAAGTTATACAATTTCAAGTACATCTGCAAAGCAAAGAATGGGGGGAAATTGTCAATATATAAGAAACCCAGTGCATGCCTTGGTGGAATAGTGGCTGGGTTCCCCATCTCTGGCTGGGTGTAGTCCACATATATCTCAAGGATGTGGGTCTAAATCCCAGAGTTAGGGGGAACAACCAAGATGAGCAACAAATCAAATAAAGTGCTTCTTCCTCCTCTGTCTGCCTACCCACTTGCCTTCAAAAGAAACCATGGATAACACATTATATAGCACAGGGTAGTTTTATATTATGGTTATTCCCCCTGAGACTCAGTGCACTATTTTTCTAGTCTCTTTTAGTCAGTTTACTGACGGAAATAAAACTGTTCACACTGTACAGAAAAGCAGAACTACCTTCCCTGAGTTGCTTTTAATACACAAGTGGCAAAAACATGAAATACTGAAAGTACAGGTCTTAGTGTTTTATGTTCTCAAAACTGATAAGGTATTTTTAAAGGGAATAATGCTTTAATTTTAAAATTCACTTTCCCAACCGCCTATTACTAAATAAATATATTTTAAAGCATTATAAAACAAACTGGGACATTTCAACTACTTTATAATTTCACACATTTTGTCTGTCTTACTTTTCTTGATGGAATAATGGCAAAAAGGCCATTTCCGCATATCTTTAGAAACACTCTCTCCTGTCAAAACCTTCTACAACACACCCCCCAATTTTTTCAATAAGGACACAGAAGCTATGGCTAAGAGCAAGAAAATTATTCTAGCTGGCTTAATAGTGCATAAAATGTCACCACTTTATTTAACAAAATGGATTCTGAAGTTGTGTAATCATGCATTAAGATTCCATTAAGCTGTAAAATACATGACCAGTTTAGTTTAGATAAAATATAAAGTTTGTGAAGTAATGTCTTTTTTTTAAGTGTAGGCTAAATCAAAGAGGTTTTCAGAGGTTGAGGCAGTTTTAAAGAATTGTAAACCAGCTTATTCCTGCTGCACAAGAATAAAACAAAATCAGAGGGCTTCAATACAGATCCTGAAAGGCAATATACCATCTTTCAAAATCAGCACATTTAATTTCACACTGGACACCCAACGGTAATCCTGAAAGACAAAAGGGCCATCTAAAGCTAAGAAGACACCAGTCACAAGATTGAATTAGAAATTATCTTCCCATGAGTTAAATTTTTCAGATTAAGCAATACAAATAACATACACACCCATTTAAAATTACATTCTTAAAAGAAAGTGTAGAAAATGCAGTAAATAGTCAAAATGGATTACAAGAAACTGGGTTACTTGAAAACATACCATGTAAAGAATAATTACTATATAGGATAAAAAGCATGATGAATTAAAGAAAGAAGTTCTCAAGAGTCGAAATTACTGAAGTAATCAGAAGTCATATAGTAGTTTTAAATGTATGGAAAATGATAGAGTATAGGATTTATAATCTCACATTATAATAACAGCAGCTAATATTTATTGACCATATACTATGTGCCAGGCAATATTTAAGTACTTTACATGGTAGAAAGTGTTAACTCATTTAAATCTCCTTTGGTGGAATTATCATCCCCATTTTACATATGAGAAAACTGATGTATGGGACTAACTTTGCTTAAAGTCAATGCACTGGCAAGTGATGAAGCGAAAATACAAATCCAGGCAGTCTGGCTCCAGAGTCATTTCTGTATACAACTCCATACTGTCTCTTTTCTGTCATGGTCCTCAAGTTCTATTACTCCATGATTTTAGTTAATTTTAATTAACAGGGCTAAAATCACAAAAAGATGGTAGGAAACAAAGGGTAAAGAAGAGACCAAATATAAAGTATTACGATGATACCATATTTTGCTGTGCATAATACGTTTCTGTGTGTAATGTATACCCATGCTTTGGGACCAAACTTTCAGGTAAAAATATGTCAGTTTAATTTTCTAATTCAAATCTTTATTAGTTTCTATTTAGGTACTTGTTTTTTGTATTATAAAGGAATCTTAGCATTTATTTTTAACAAATAATTACAAAACACAAGAAATAAGGTACAGAAGCTTTTCTTCCTGTTGTCTCTACACTCCGATGACACTGTGGGAGGAGGTTCAAAGTGTCTCTAGGCAGTTCTGTTGCCATGCTCTTCAGCATATTTAACAACTGCTAGCTTAAAGCTTGCAATGTCTGTATTTTTGTAAAAATATCAGTTAGATTGCTAGCTCCTGCCTAAAGTGTGTGAAGAGAAATGTCATACTGCTCACCATATGGTCATAAAGTCGGCAGCACCTATCTTATCAAGTTGGAGCCACTTACACTGTGGACAACAATAGTCACTTTGTTTCAATTGAATCATTGGCCAAAACTGCTTTTGTTGCAAGTTAGTCCAAAATCAACAAAACTGATTAATCTATTCCAGGGTATTATTTTGCATATGGATATTTTTGTCCTCACAAATTTGGGCAAGAAATTGTGTATTATACTCAATTAAACACAGTATTTGCTTTGTTTTATTTTATTGGACAATAAAGTAACTATTTTGAAATTTATAGAGCTTGAGCCTAAGAGAAACAACTGTTTTATCTTTATTCAACATATTTTGGTTGTGTTTAAGGCATTATTTGTAACAACTCTTAAGAGATGTTAGTGATAATCCTGAAAGCTGAAAAATATCATGGCAGAGATTAATAGATGGATAAATAAACCTCAGCATTTGGATTAGCTTTTTTTAAGTCTATTTTATAATATTTTGTTGTTTCTGAAGACAGTCACAAAAAACTGAAGTATACAAAAATGGAATAGAAACATGAATGTGATGTTTTGATTTCTGTGAAAGAAATGAGCTATGTTAGGGATCGAAGAAACAAGGAGAAAAAGACTGGAAAGGTTTTCTTACCAATAACCTTCCATCAATAAATTAATATTTCTTTCTCTCTACAATACAGAGCATTTTTACATAAAATGTATTCACTTCTCACTAAAACTAAAAATATCATTTCTACTTAGAGAAGTCCCAATGCACGCGCGCGCACAAACACACAAATTGGTTGGGTTAAGTCAGAGGAAGGAAACAAAGGCAAGCTCAGAAAGAGGGTCAGATGGAGAAATGTGGAATAGTATTCCAATGATATTTTCACTCACTCAGAAAACAGTGAATGAAATCTTTTGGTCCCCTTTCATTGGCCCTGCTGTTAAACTATATGATGATAATACTGACAATGCATATGGGTAATTAAATAAATGGATGAGGGAGATGGAGAATTTAACATGAGGCTATGGGGCATTCTAAGATATTTCTAAACTGGGTGTATAGAAGGAAAAAATGTAACACACATATATACACACATGAATTATTTGTAGGTGTTAAATCTAATAACTACTTATTTAAAGAGACTAGATCACATGAAAAATAACTTTAACCAATATTGTTTTAAAAGAACTAAAATGTTTAAATTAGGTTGATAATTTTTTTTGTTTCATAGTCAAACATGAATTTTTTAAAGTGTGAGAAAACCTCATCTATATGACCAGTTCAAAGATTTTGTATTAGAAAATCTATAACTGAGTTAAACATTGTATTCTGCAATACACTAATCTTGAATTGAATTGAATATGAATATATGCACATATATCTTCTACACAAGCACAATCATCTTCAGGAATTTCCAGTACTTATTTTTGGCTCTTACCCCTTCTTTTGGGTCTGTGTGGAGTCCTCCTCCTGCATGACCATGCCAACAAGTCCTCTTTTCTATCAGTGGCCATGGCTGAAGAGCCTAGTTGAAGATGATACCAAACAGTCTATTAACTATTAGAGAATTTCAGATTCTTAAAAATTTGAGTTGGAGGTATAACCTAAATGAATGCTCCAAAAATTTTCAGAGGTATAGATTTTAGACTTACCTTCATAATTAGCTTACAGATTAACTTATAAAAACAATATTGATGTATAACAAATACTCATCAGAGGTTAAATTTTTTTAATTATGTTTAAAAGATTTAATTTGTATTATACTTCCATTTGAGTTATCTCAGATTTCTTACTGCTTATTTGATGCTATAGTGCTGGCAATATTACTCTATTTTTGACAAGCAAAGTATAATATACAAATAATTAATTACACCACATCTGCTATTTATGTGTATAGATTTTAGCTTTATAATTTAGTATAGTTCATTTTACATAAACAATTCTTTTTCTTATTCAGGATCACATATATACACAGAAATAAAGTATTTTTAATACTTCATGGTCTATTGTATGCTACAATAATTTGCATGCATAATTTTTCTCTCTTATTACATGATAAATTTCTTAAGATTAGGACAGTCTCTTTATCCTTGTATCTGCCATGACATATACCACAGTGTCTTGAACAGGGGCAGCATAGGTTTCAATGCTTGTTGAATTTGTTTATAAAAGAGAACTACAAAAACCTCCTAACTAGCCTTAAAATATGCCAATATCTTAGCTATTATAATTTCTTAAAATACATTAAGATTATTGCTCAGGTTAGAGAAATATAAGAAAATAATTTCAAAAAGTATAAGCTAAAAGGATAGTAAAGATTAGGTTTAAAATTTAGGCTTGTACATAGTGATACCAGTATCATGGAGGTGTAAAGCACTTCCTTTTTCCTCCCCTTTAAAATCCGACTAATAAGTAAGCTTCAGTCTCTGTGCTCAGCAGAGTGCACATGGGCTTCCAGTGAACTTCCCTATGCTGGAGAGCTTCAGTGAATGAGTAACACTGTCCCTCACCCCAAACCAACAACTAGAAGTTGCCTGCTACCTCAGTGCTCAACAGTACTCAGGGATTGCCTGTGACCTTGCTTCCCAGTTGAAGAGCTGCAGAGAGGGAAAACCCTGCTCTCATCATCACAAGATGCAAGATACTTCAGTTTCTGTGCTCAGAGAGTGCACCAGACTGCCTGTGAACTTGCTCCCTAAGCTGCAGAGTTGCTGGCAGCATCCCACAAGAGTGAAACAGTTCTGACCCTACAAAACCCTGTGGGTACCACCAGAAACAGTGTAAGTGGCCTACCAACACCAATCACATCAGGACAAACATCATACAGGAAGAAATCTAAAAAAGAAAAAAAAAATAGAGTGCTAAATTCAAGGCAGTAGGAAAGTCTTGCTAAAATATAGGTCCAAAATGCCAATGGACCAAAGAAAGCAAGATGCTAGGAGCTTTTCCATGGACGCTGATTGGAATAGCCAAACAGATTAAGAATCCAAAATAATGGCTATAAAAAAGTAGAATGAGATGCAGGAGGCACACACAACAAACTATAAGCAATTGGAAGACCTCAAAAAAGAAGTGACCGATAAAAGGGATACTTCACCAAGGAGACTAAAGTCATGAAGAAAGACCTAGCAGAAATGTTAGAGATAAAAAATACAGTAAAAAATTGAAGATAAACATGGAAAGCTCCATAAACACATGCAGTCTCAGAGGAATGAATCTCAGAAATTCAAGACAAGACCATAGAGGCAACCCTTATGGAAGAGGAGAAACATGATTGAGAAAAGATGAAGAAACCTTATGAGAGGTATCAGGCACCATGAAAAGAATAAATATTAAGATAATATATAACCTGTAAGGAGAGGAGAGGGGAAAAGGGAACAGAAAGAGCTTATATAAAGAAGTAGTAGCAGAGAATTTCTCACATTTGTCACAAAAATGTAACCAAGGAGTTCTAAGGGGCAGAAAGAGCACCAACACTTCTAAATATAAAAAGGCATATGTAAAACCAACAATAAAAAAGAAAAATTACTCAAGGCTGATAGAGAAAAAGAGAAACATAACCTAAAAAGGTAAACCCATCAGGCTATCATCAGACTTCTAAGCAGGAATCCTACATGTCAGGAAAGAGCAGAATGAAATATTCCAAATACTAAAAATCAAAAACTACCAGCCAAGAAACTCTATCCTTCAAAATTACCATTCAAATATGATAGAGAAATGAAAGTCTTAACAATAAACAAAAGTTACAGGATTTTTCCATCAAAAAACCTACCTTTCAAGAAATGTAGAAAGGGAAATGACAGGGAAAAATGAATGCAATGATTCACCAAACCCTGATACTGGTGATAAACAGGAAAGTAAAAGTAAAAACAAAGATGAGTCAACAGGAGAGGACAAAAAACATTAAGGAGGGGAAAGAAAATCATGTAATCCGCAAAAACATGGAAATATGATATGGTGTCAACACATAATCAACTATCATAGAGTATTAGTTAGATATAATTCAAATGACAGCCACAAAACACAATACTAAAGAGATAGGGAAGAGAATGAAAATGAAAAAAATGGAAACTGAAAACCATTCAAAGGAAAAATTAAACAAAAACTGTTAAAAGAAGCAACAGGGATAGAAAACAGGAAATAAAAGCACAAATGACAGCAATAAAACACTTCATATCAATAATAACTATTTTTAAGTGGATTGAATTAACCAATCAAAATACAGAGTAGCTAGATGGATCAAGAAACAGAACCCATGAATATTATGCTTATAAGAAACTCATATCAGATATAAAACTAAACGGGTTGAAAATAAAGAGCTATGAGAAAATGCATAAAAGTAGTGGGGAAGAAAGAAAATCAGGAACTGTAATACAAAGATCAGACAAGACAGACGTCCTCCTAAAAAGGGTAGTAAGAGAAAAGGTGGACACTACATCATAATCAAATTGTTAATCAAGTAAGAAGATAAATAACTCATGAATATGAACAGGTGGGGAGCAAGTTCACAGGCAACTCCTGAGTAGTGTTGAGCACCGAGGCAACAGACAACATAAATATGAAAACCAAATACTAACAGACCTAAAGGGAGAAATTAATGGAAATACTGTAACAGTAGGGGGCTCCAATAGTCACTTACAACAATAGCTGTATCATCCATGCGGAAAATCAATAAACATCTTTAATGAAGTAACAGTTCATATTGACTGAAAAGGCATAAAGTCTTCTACCACAATAAAAATAATTTTGCATTCTTCTCAGCAGTATGTAGCATTATCAACAACAGACCATATTTTGTGACACAAAACAAATCTTAGTAAATTAGGCAAGACCAAAATTAAAGAAAGCATCTTCTCCAACCACAAAGGTGTAAAACTAGAAATTAACCAAAAAAATAAAATCAGAAGAATCACAAAGATGTAAAGATTAAACAATATGACTCTGATTAGTTCCTGGATCACTGAAGAAATTAAAAACTAAGTGGAAACAAAACTGAAGCGACAAGCTACCAAAACATAAGGAATACTACAATAGCAGTCTAAGAAGAAAGTTGAGAGTAATACACATAAAAAAAACAACAGGCATCTCATATTAAATATCTAACCAGAAAAAGAAAAATTTAAACCAAAAATCAGTAGAAGGAAGTAAATAATAAAAACCAGCAGATTAAATGAAAATGAAAAGAAAAAGACCATTCAAAAGATCACTGACCAAGTGCTGGTTTTTTTAATAAAACTAATAAATTGGCCTATCCTGGATGTTCAACTGGAACAGAGATTATGAAAAGTACAAGGGAAACAACCAAACAAATCAAATAAAAGTGCTTCCTTTTCCCCTTCCTAGAAAAAAGACAAGAAAATATAAACAAAATTGATACCACTAGCTAAAATCACAAAGAAAATAAGGAAAAAAACTAATACAAAAAATAAGAAATAAGGGGAAGATTCACAGACACTGTAGAAATAGAAAGGATCAAGAGGTTACTATAAGCACATCTATGCGAACAATTCACAAACCTTGGACAGATTTCTAAAAGCCTATATAACCTTCCAAATCTGGAACAAGAAAACACACATATGCTGAACAAACCAATCACAAGAGCAGAAATTTATGCAATAATCAAGTCTCAGAAAAAGCAGGAACCCAGGCTCAGATGGTTTCACTAGCGAATTCTAAAACATTCAAAGAAGATTTAATACCCATCTTCCTTAAACTCTTCCACTAAATCAAAGAAAGGGGAGAACTCCCAAAAATAGTAAACAAGGTTTATATTTCCCTGATTCAAAAATCAAAAAGGATAGTACCAAGAAAGGCAGAGACAACACGCCCCAGGAATTAAGGGACGCTTCCCGGAACACTCCTAAGCTGGTTAGCAGTCACTTAGCTAGGGGAGAGAAGACTCAGTGCAGTTTGGAAAGAGGACTTGTGCCCTAGTAAATGGAGATGCAGCTCTCAAAATGAGTCGGCAAAGAAACCATACTTACAGGAAAGTTTGGGGTGGGGGGGTGTAAGTGCCTACTCAGTGTACCAAGGCTGCAGGACCAGCCCTCCAGAAATACCACCTCCAGGCTTAAGGGTGTGGTTACCACCACCTGGTGAGACTAAGTCTCCCAGAAGGAAGGAACTTATAGTAGCTACAAGCTAGCTGTTCTCAGTGGGGTGAATAGGAAATGCCTACTGTTGACTGTAGAACCAAAACTCTGAGGGAACTCTCTGTGGACTTCACCATTCAGATCTGTGATGCTGGGGGAAACTCTAGCACTCTCCACACAAACTCCAACCTTAAAGACTAGAATCTTGGGCCTACGCACAGGGTCCAACTAAGAGCTTCAATAAATCAAAGCATTGGTGATTATCATACAACTAAAAAAATTCAGTGTTCACACAAAGATCCAGGTCTATTCTGTGCAATTTGACACCCTAACACAAAAGTCTTTACTGCAGGGAAGCCTAACACATAGAAATAAACATGGATGCCAAACAGATTAAAGACAGAGAAATATACACAAAATGATGGACCTAAACAAAATCGCGCAGAAAATCTAACTGCAAGAAACCTAAGCAAGCTAAGAAAGATTTTAGGGCATCAGTGATAACAATACTCACGGAAATCAGGAAAAATGGAGGATCAAAAAGCTCATAACAGAAGTCAAGGAGCTAAAGAACACAAGTACGAAATTAAAGAACTCAATAGAGGGTCTCAAAAGTAGGATGGAAGAAGTCTCCAATAGAATCAGTGAGCTAGAAGATAAGGCAGTGGAATGCACTCACGCAGTCCAGCAAGGAGAAAAATTAAAGAAATGAAGACAGCATATGAAATTATGGGATAATATCACAAGAAGCAATATTTACATCACAGGATTCCAAGAATGAAGAGAGAAAAGGAACAGAGACCATATTTAAAATAAATAATATCTGAGAACTTCCCTAATTTGAGGAATGATACAGACCTCCAGACCCAGGAAGTTTACAGAGTTCCAAACAAACAAACAAACAAACAAAACAAAAACACGAACAGACCTAAACCAAGACTCATGGCCATTAAAATGACAAAAGTACAAGAGAAAGGATCTTAAAAGCAGCTAGAGAAAAATGAGTTACATAAAAAGAAGCCCCCATTAGATTGCCAGCAGATTTCTCAGCTGGAAATTCACAGACCATAAGGGAATGATATGATACATTCAAAATGCTGAAAGAGAAGGATTTCCAACCTAGGATCTTTACCCTGCTCGATTATCACTTAGAATTTAAAGAATGATAAAAAGCTTTTCAGATAAGCAAAAACCAAAGGAAATCATCACCACAAAACCACCTTAAAAAATACTAAAAGAAGTCCTAAAAGGTGTATAGAAACCCAAGAAAAAGGAACAAGACAGCACAATATAAAAAGTGGGGAGAAGAGATTAAAATGTGTATAGTTATAAGCTCAAAACTAATTTGCTTTGGAATAAAAACGAGAAATGTGCATAGAAGAATATAAACCTCAGGGTACAGTCAAAACATATCTTGAGGAAACATGCAAAAAAGAAAACAAAAAGGGAAATCAATCACAGTATAACTTCATTCATTTCACCTAAGAAGAGAAAGAGAACAAAGGTACTGTCAGTAACAACAACCAGAAAACAATGAACAAAATGACAATAAACAGTTACATAACAATAATAACCCTAAATATTAACGGACTAAACTCACTAATCAAAAAACAGATTGGTCAAATCACAGGGGAAAATCCCAATGCAAATGAATTAAGTCAACTACCTAGAAAAGGTATAAAAGCAACAGTCTTAATAAAATACTCAATAACACTTAATAATAATCAGAAATCAAAGAGGAAAGGCACAACAGATAACTCAGAGATAAAAGGCATCCTAAGAGACTATGAACAACTATATGCCAATAAATTGTACAACATAGAGTGAAATGTAAAAAATCCTAAAATAATACAACCTAACAAGACTAATTCAACAAGAAATAGAAAACCTGAACAGATCTATCCAAGCAAGGAAATTAAAGAAGTTATCAAAAGTCTCTCAAAAAATAAAATCCCAGGACTCGATCATAAAGTGAGTTTTACCAAGCATTCAAAGAATACCTATCATTCTCAATTTCTTCCCCCCAAATTGAAGAACCAGGACTGTTTCAAAGAAACACTCAATGAAGTCAATATACTGGTATCAAAAGCAGACTATGACATCACAAAAAAGAGAAAATTACAGACCATTATTTTTGATGAACATAGATGCAAAACTCCCCAACAAAATTTAAGCCAACTGAATTCACCAATATATTAAAAGGATCATACCCTTAATGTTGGTCTCACTAGGCTGTATCATATAGACTATATGTATATAGTAGGCTACCCCATATAGGTGCAATTATACTCCATGACATTCGCACAAGGAACTTGCCTAAGGATACATTTCTCATAATGTATCCCCATCATTGAGAACTATAAGACCGTATACACAATGGATCTTACTCAACCGTAAATAAAAAACATAGGGAGAAAGGAAAAAAAGAAAAGAAAAACAAAGATGAAAGTATGCCGTTTGCAAAAACATGTATAGACAATATTATGCTGAGTGAGTAACTCAGATGGAGAAATACAAATGTCACAGGATTTCACTCATGTGGAGGATAAAGAAATAAAACAAATCAACATACAAAATAAAAGTAAACTCTTTGACTATAAAGAAAAAAAATAGTTACTAGAAGGGAATGAGGAAATGGAATAGGAAAATTAGATAAGGGGGAATCGATTGTATAGTGAAGGATAAAAACTAGACTTTTGGTGGTAAACATAATATATAAATGTTGATTTACAATGGTGTACACCTGAAATCTGTCATAAATTTTCATATGCTTTATCAGAGCATAACTTCCTCATATTGAATTGATTAGTCGATTCAATAATCAATAATTAATGAACAAGGTCACAGTTCTTTAGTAACACAAATGTATATCAATGCTGAATCACAACAGTATCATCCCTGGGTCAACCTACAGAAATATAATTACAAAAAGAAAAAGGTGACTGCTTGTTCTCACTAGTTGAAGTACAAAAAGTAACTGCCATAGTGGGTTACTGTATTAACAATTTTAAAGCATTTTTAAAGGTAAAACATATAAAGGTAATTTGTAGTGTGACAGTATCTCTTGTGACATATTTTCCCTGTAAAAGACAGAGCAACAAGCTATATCAAGGAGTCTGGTGAATACCACATAAAAAAAGACAGATACCTCACTACTGGCTACTTATCCTAAAAAATACAACAATACTAATTCAAAGAGATATATGTACTTCCATATTCACTGTAATGTTAATTTATAATAGGCAAGAGCTGGAAACAACCTCAGTGTCCGTAACAGATGAGTGAATAAAAATGTAGTATCTATATACAAGGGCACACTAATCAGCTATCAAAAGATATGAAACCATGCCATTTGTAACAAACTAGGTGGACCTAGAGGGAATCCAACTAAGTGAGATAAGGCAGAGTAGAAAGACAGCTATCATATGATTTCACTCATGTGTGGTATATATAGAGAAACCGAGCAAACCAATGAAGAACTAAATCAAAGAAAAAATAGACTTTTCGTCTGTAAAATCAAAGTAATTACAAGAGAGGGGGGGTGGGTAAACTAGGTAAAAAGAATCAATTATATGAAGGTAGAATTGGACAGGTGGTTGTAAACTTAATGTATTTCATATACAAATATATATAAATACATACAGATGTTGAGGTAAAATGATGTGCACCTTAAACCTGTATGTCATGAAATTCGATATAATTAAAAATATAAAATCTGTCTATAGGGGAGAAAAAAGAAAATGAGGCTATGGAACAAAGCAAAGCATTTACAAATAAATTTAGTGGTGTCTTGAACAAACGTTCTCCTTTAACTTAAAACTTCACTAATGGAAAACTAATTCATATTTACGGTCTCTACATAAATCAGAACAATGTTTTATACCTTAAATTCAAATAATTGTTAATCTGAAAGAAAAAATAAAGGAAGCACCTAGGATTTGGACCATCTTCAAATTTTCTAGTCTTTTTCTATTTTAGAGATTTACTTGTCTCATTTTAAAGCACTGAGAAATTTTAAAGGTTTTGTTCACTTTACATTAGCAATGAAAAAATATCTCTCATCATGTAAACTCAGTAACACTTACGTCAGGGGCTCTATTAAGCTAAGGATCCCTCGATATTCTGCTGTCTAAACATATTCTAGGGTAAAGAAACTTTATTCACTTGAAAAAAATTAAAGCATCCCATATATCAGATACAAACCACCAAGGTAAATTTAAGTGTTAATAAGCTTGCATTACATTTATTAGGGCTTTTTGAAAACATTACTCTGGTTGACATTGATCTCAAGAGGTAGAAAAATATCAAGATTTCTAGTAACAGAAACAAATTTTTATTCATCTTACCAGTATCTAGGAAAAAATTAAAATACATTATTTGGGACATATGAAATATGTGTATAAATCTATAAATGCTTCAAGGGCTTGAATGCTTTTCCTAGTTACATATAGAAATGTCTACTTAATCTTATCCTTGTATCTTGAATTGTGACAATAGACATTTAGATGTCTCAGTATCTCTGGGATCTGCTTTAGAGAAAAAAGAGAAGTTTCAGAGTAAAAAACTAATATTCAAAGATTTCCTTTATTGTCCATAAACATATATAAAACTAAAACCATAGCCAATGTTAGAAAGATGGTTGCTTTTAATATATATCTAGAAAGATAAAAAATAAAATCCACGGTCTAGATATAAGGCAAATTATATTATCCATTAAAAGTGCTGTCAGCACGCCTCAGCAGTTAGGTCAATCACCCCCAAATGACAAAGGCCACATACCCCTGGGTTCAAGTCCCGGGTCTTGGTGGGGACAACAAGTGTGAAGAACTAAATGAAAAATGTGGTGCTTCTTCCTCCTCTCTCTTCCTGCCTGCTTGTCTATTACTGACTTCATTCCTGCCTGTTCCTTTCCTTTAAAAAAAAGTGTCATTGTATATTATTTTTGCTGTCATTCTCTCTAGCCTTCTCTGTTCTTACTTCTTTTCAAACACCCCATCCTTTACTAACTCCCACTATTTTATTATAGTCTTCCTTGTGTCTGTTCTCTTTTTAGTCTTAACCTGAAAGTTAAATTTAGATATTGGTTACAAGATGAATTTTGCCAAATACTTCTATACAACTAGCTGACGGACTTCAGTGAAAGATTACTTGGGCCAATTTATTTTTGTCTTGATAATGGTCCAAAAGAATAAGATGGTCAAATAAAGAACCTCTCTATGGCAATACCAGAAAGACATCTTTCTGAATTGCATTTTTTGAGGAAAAAGTTGCTTCGTTAGTCAAGTCTTTCCCAAAAGGTATGTATTACTTAGGCATTCCCTAAGCTACAAATGAGTTATAGAAATATATTAATATCTAAATATAAGTCATTTTTGTATACTGCAAAATAGTAAAAAACCAAAGATACCCCCAAAATAACCTTCATACACAAATTACTTAACCAAATTACTGAGAAAATTAACTCAGTTGTTTTCTAAAACATAATGAACATCATTATAGTTCTGCTTATATATTAGGCATTCTTTGAAGCATAAAAATTTCAAAACTACTATTGACTGTCCATTGTTACGCTGAACACAAGTACTTATGCTATTTCATGTACCCTCAAATCTCTATCAGCCATCCACTGTCAGCAAAGCGTTTTTGGTGTTTAACTAAACTGTTTTCCTCACTGTCTTCCTTCATATTCAAACCTCAAACAAGCTTTACTCCCTCAGTTTCCAGCTTTTCATAAACCCCCAGTCCAATTATGTATCAAGCAAGATCTGCCCCATGTTTGCACATGCACAAGCAATTTAATCTTTTTACCCAATGAATTGCTTTTCAGAATTTGCCTAGTTAAGTAAATGGTTATCCACTTTCTTCTTACCTTTCTCTCAAAGCCATGTTTGATGCACCCTGGTGACTCAGGTATTAAAGACTGTGCCTAGGGAACAGTCCACACACACCCTAAATGAACAACTAAATAAAAAAATGCTTCCTCCTCCTTTCTCGCCTGACTTCTTCTTTTAAAAAAACAAAACAAAATACATGCTTATATATCACCAATAGACGAAAGATAAATGCTAGTGATACATTTAAATTAACAGCAAAAACATACATTCTGGTCAAAATAAAACAATTACTGTCAAATTTAAGCCCCTGAAAGAATTCATAAAGTGTCTTCAGAATTTCCAGCTATCTCTTTATCCTTTTCTAATCAAACCATTTCCCCCTTAAGCACCAGGATTTGAGGTAAATAATTTTTAAATGTTCATATTCAAAATGAATTTGTAGTACTAAAATGGCACTGTCAAAGTTATTGACTATTTCAGACACATTAAAAAGTTTAGAAAAGAGCATAGCGAACACATATGTACTCACTACCCAGCCTAAGAAATAATAGGTTTGTTGTTTTTTTTTTAAAGATAGTTCCTGACATTGTCCTCTAAAATACCATTACTTCCCTGTTCCTCTTAGGTAATCACCTTTGATTATCTAAAACATCTTTCATTGTAAAAAAAATCAGTCATATAATGAGTTAATTGCTTTCAAGGTTTAGTCCTGGAAAAATGTTCTCAGTACTAAACAGACATACAAACACTTCTGAAATAACGCATCTGTAAATTAGGGACCATTTGTACTTTTAAAACCTCAAAGGAAGGGTTTATAGCAAAAAACTTTCACTTAAAAGTGGACGTGGGCAACAAGAAAAAATAAGGTGACTAATTTTGTGAAACAATTTGAAAATTAGAGGGATTAGACGCTCTCTAGAACTCTTAGATGCCTTCAGACTCTAAATTTCTGTGGTTTTTATGGAATGCAATGCAAAGGCTGCTGGATTTTAAAATCTTAACTGAGTAGATTTTAATTTATTTCTTCAATAAATCTGAATTTATTTATAACACCATCTCTCCAGATACATAACAGCAATAAATCATATATTATTGAAGATAAATAGACATGACTGGTTAGTATGCACACATACCAAATAAAGGCAGTATAATGAAAAATTACCACTTGCCAGTTCATTTGAAGAGGCAGGCAAAATAAAATGTTCACAATGGAGGGTTGTTATTTCATCTAAAAAAAGAAATTCTAGAAAAATTTACAAGCTAAGGATTCCGTAGTCTCAGAGCATTAATTATCATTTAGATCAGCCCTAATGATTCAAAATATTAATCAGTGATAGACAGTTATATCAGCACAATGCTGTGCTCTGAAGACATTCAACAGACATTTATAAAAGTGAATATAAACACTGAAATCATAAATCTAGCAGAAAGAATTACCTCCATATAAATGAGACCAAAACCCATGTGAAAAAGCTAATAAAAAGGAAACCAATTCCATTATAACTGCATTCGTTTTTAAGGTAAAAATTCAGTTTTTACAAAATATAAACCTATTAACTTCTTTAGTAATTACTAGATACGATGACATTCTTTTTTAGAATATTTAACTTTCCTAAATTATATTCAGTGTTTATGACACTCGAAGAATTAACTAACAACAAAAAGTGATAAAAGAACAATTTATAAAACATCAACTCACCAGGGATTTTAGAGTAAATTATATATATTTTTATTCCTAAAGCTTTGGGAACAAAATTAAGTTTTACAACTATTATATACACACTGAAGGCAATACTTAAGAGTATAAAATAGTAGTACATGAATATTAGCATCTGATTATTACAAAATTTAAAAACATTTAAAAGTTCTCAGTACATTTTTAAAGAGAAACTGTTTTCATTTAAAATTACATTTAACCTATTTAAAGAGAATAAACGTTTGAATTAAATGTTATTTAAACTTGGTTTTCTTCTCAATTGCCTTGAAACAGTATCTGAGAGAAAGAGGGGAGGAGAGAAGAAAGGTGCGAGGAAGAAGTAGGGGAGGTGGTGAAATGGGGTAGAGGGGGACAAAATGGGGAAGAAAATGGTAGACAAACTTTTTAGATTCTTTAATCACATTTCTCAGCTGAAAGTTGAAGGACAAGGAGCTTTTTCCCTGCGTCAGATATTCACTAAATTCTTGTGGAATGAATGAATTAGGGTCAAGGATTTTGGACAGCTCACATCACCTGAGTTTTTATTCATTAGGCTACAATATCATCAGGTTGAGCTCCATCACTATGAAATTTGATGACTCTAGAATAAGGGTTGACAATCTTTACCTATAAAGAATCAGATAGTAAATATTTGTGTTTGCAGGCTTATAATCTCTGCCACAACTACTCAACTCTATCATTTTAACACAAAAGGAGCTATAGATAATACAAAAATTAAGGAGTATGGCTATTTGTCAAATAAACCTTCATTTAAGAACAATGAAATCTGTATTTTCTGTAATTACCATCTTTCACAAAATATTATTCTTTTGACTGTTTTCCGATTGTTTTCCCAATAATTAACAAATGTATAAAAAAGAGTTCTTAGCAGAGGCCAAAGGTAGGTGACATACTAGATTTAGCACAAGGGCCATAGATTGTCAACCCACACTTAAGATGGTATCTAAAATTCCTGCAGTCACCAAAGACTGAAAATGCCAGAACAACACAAAAGCAAGTAACCTCACCAAAAAAATGACCACCACTACCACAATAACAAAACAAAACAAAACTCATGAACAAAAAATACCCCTATTTCCAAGCTTTCTCAATTACTTCCCCTTTTATCTACCAAATTTTCACTTCTCTGGGGGCATAACACTAGCAGCAAGTCCTTTGTTGCAAATAGCACAAAACTCTGAGTTTCTATGTTGGTTTAGGCAACTTCTGTAAAGTAAGTTCAGACACTGTTCCCATTTACATAAGAAACTCACTTACCATGACACTTTTGTCACCATTAAACTTGGTCACTGCTTTATATGTTTCAGCTAAATAGTGTGAGAATCCATGCTGTTTGCTAATAGAGTAACAAAGAATTAAAAAGCATTTGACAAATTTAGGGCAATAAAAACCAATGAGTGGATACTTAAAGAAAAAAACTTCAGAATCAATTCCTTTTAAATCATGACATTAGACAAACATATAAAGAGAACTTTCTTTATCATATTAAGAGTAATCTTCCAAGGGTACATTTCAAACACATTTAATAGCAAATTATTTCATAGGGCTGATATTAGAACCCAAGAGCTTTAGAAAATTGCTATGAATCCCTCAGTACTTCTGAGATTCTCAGCTCTATTGTGTGTGTGCACAGAACGAAGATGTTATTACACATCTTACACTGCAGCTGGAATGCTAAGACATGTGAAAGAAATTGAGAAAGAATTGAACTGATTTTTGTACCTTACGATTTCAACTTTCAGTAATTTAATAGTCTTGCTCTTTATGTTTATTAATAGAAATTTGGAAAAGGACTCTCAAGCACATTTCTTAATCTAAAGTTCCACAGCTGGACAATTTGAAATCAGTAGCAGACCTAGCACTGTTTGATTATATTTTTCTATAAATGCTCATTTATGTTTCCTTCTCTTTACGGATGTGTCAGATTGCTACTGATGAGTAAATTACCTGTAAAACAATCCTAAACTCATACAGGATAGGAATTTCACTACTTGGGTTATTTTAGGCTTACTGCATAGGTCATTTGCAAAACACTGTAATTTTCTTTACAAACATTTCAACAAAGTCTGGTAACAGTCATTTTTTTGTTAGGAAATATCTGATATAATCTTTACTTACAAGAGAGGTATAGACTAAGGAATACTGATGTAAATAAAACCCAATGCCAGTGCTTACAAATGATACCTAATGAGTTCCTACTGAGCACTAGATTTAAAAGGTATTTTAAAGAAAGTATTTGGTTTTGTGAATTATAAATCCTTTTGGTTTATCCATAGTCTCTTTCTAGTATTCTGAAGGTTAATTTCTACTACAGAGGTAGGTAAACATGAAGATTTATGGCTGATAGGAATCTACTGCTCCTCTCAACCTGGGTGCAACCTCTTCATCTCCTACTATCCCCTTTTTGTTTCTCTTTGAATGAATTCATAGATTTCTCTCTTACTTCTATTTGCTTATTTAATATCTAGTTTAGTACTTCTATTGGCACTCAAACCTGAGATTGCTAACCTCCATTCCACTATCTCCTCATATGTCTAAATGAACAGACACAATAGAGAACACAACTGTGTAATTATGGTAACACAAGTATTGCCCAAAATAATTGAATTAGCTTCTCAAATGAAGAAAAAAATGAAAAAGGGATTTTTTTTTTCCAAAAGATATTGCTGTTCCCAAACATACATACACAAAATACCTTAATTTTGCTACCTCTCATTTATCTCTAGGTCTACTTGAGCCCTGAAAATCTGCCGAAGTTTTTTTTCTAAAAATACTCACTCTTTTCAATTGCACTTTGAAAACTCTGTAAGGTGACCATAATTCATACAATGGTTAGAACAATTATTGTCACAGAGTGTCAGGAAGAAAATTGAGAATTACTTTAGAAGTATTTTAAGAACTGCATTTTTTATAAATGTCTTAAAGGGCCTAGAGCTTTAAAGTCACTCTAGAATGTTTCAAGAATAAAGAAATTTTGGTCTACATTGTCATATCAGTCTTAATCAGTTTGATTCACTGAGGCAATACCAAAAGGTTTTTATCTTACACTATACACTACAAAACTTTAAATACAAGATCCTAATGCTTTAAGATCTTATAATCTAAAACTGACATGGATGGACCTAGAGGGAATTATGCTTAATGAAATAAATCAAAAGGAGAAAGACAAACTTTCACTCATACGTGGTATATGGCAATATCAAACAAGCAAATGAACCGAATCAAACAAAAACAGATTTTTAGTCTATAAAATCAAGCTAGTGGGAAGGGAGAAGGGGATGGGCAAATTGGATGAAAGGGATCACTTATATGGTGAAGGAAGAACTGGACTGGTAGTGGTAAACAATGTACTATATATAGACAATTTACAATGATGAACAACTTAAAGCTACATAATATTATGATGCAACAGTCCTTCAATAAAAATTAAAGATATAATAAAACTGACATAAGCAGGTACAAATATCACAGTAAGAAAAATACAATGGTTAGATATATCTTGACTGCTTCTGATTACCATTTACCTAAAACAACTATTTCAATTTCAGTTCTTCCTAGAAATACTTAACCCAGAACTGTATAGCAGAGTCACTGAAGGTCAGGTTAGTTGGTATTTTATCTATTTTTTAATTTCATTTTGATCTTGTTTTGCTAAGGTATTTTTGCATTATACAGCAACGTGGATTAGAAACAGCTAAACTATAATCATATCCAATAAGAACAACAGCAGTTACCATTTACTAAGTATTAGATATTTGGCTGGCCTGCTGCAACACTACATTGTCTCATTTTATTCTCACTACAACCCCACAAGGTAGCTACTATTATCAGATACTGAGGTTCAGAAAGGTTGACTTGCTCAAGTTCATATAACCAGTAAGTGGTAGAATGGAGATAATATTGATATTAATGTCAACAATATCACTGAATCTAGTGAGTTTATGATCATCTTCCTGATTAATAACTGAAACATCTAGATTAATTTTTCTGTTGTTAACAAGATACAGGTAATATTATTTGTGTTTTGGTAAAAGCAACAATGCAATTTTGATGTTAAAAATAAAGAGTAACATCACAAAAATGGTACAGAACTTCAAAAATTTGTACCCCACTAAAACTATCAAAATTCAAACAACTAACTTTAGAACTCTGGAATTTAATTTGAAAATCTGTAACGCTCAAGGAGTGCATAATGAAGAAGTTGCTAAATTCCAGCAGAGAGCATTATGACATTTGTGCTTCCATACCTATAACCTCCTATTCCCCACATCAGAGGCAGACATGAAGATGGTAGCTCTTTTGTGTTTACATCATAAAATTTATCCATCTTATCTATTCCTTTGTTCTTATAATTAAATATAAACTTAAAAATCCATTCTTACCCTGGGAATAAGTAGTAAATGGTCATATCATTTTTTTCACTGATTCGAGATTCACAAATTTTAATATTTAATTACCAATCCATTCACTGTTGTTTTCACATACTGTATTAAGAGCCAACTCTTTCCACCATGTCGTATGTCCTACTGACAGAGAAGTCCAAGAAAAATTATGAGTTTCATTTATCCCTGAATTTCTCTGAGTTTTCCTCACAGTAGCCCTTACATGATAATCCCAGAATAGAATTGAACTGTTGGCAATAAACAAAGTATTATATATAGATGTTGATTTATAATGACTCACGCCTTAAAACTCATGATAATGTTACAATGCAATATTCCTTCAATAAAAATTTTTTTAAAAAGAACCCAGGAAGAGTTGAGCAGATTATATATGTATATATGTTTGTGTGTGTGTATAATAAATGTATGCTGAAATGAACTGAATAAAAAAATTCTAAAAAGATATAATGGGACAAACATTCTACTAGAAGTAAGCAGATCTTCGTTCTAACTGGTTCATTTATTATTTCTAATGCTTTCAGACATGTGATTCTTCAGTTTTTCATTTGTAAGATTAGTAAAATAGGTTACTCCTAAAGTCTGTTTGAAATCTATCATCTGATTAATATATGATTCATATGTAACCACTTTGTGTACTTAAAAAAAGCAATTAAAACATCAGCTCACAAGTCATTTGAAGTGTCATCAAATGTAAACAGTTTACTTAAATGAAATTTGGATGGGATATATTTGGCTTCATTATGACTATTGCTGAAATCTTTTAGTCACTGAAAATTTCTTTCTAAAGCAAAAATTTTACATGAGGTCTTTATGCAATTTCAAATGTTAATAAATCAAAATTGTGATTAACTTATGAAATGATAATTTCATTACATAAATGTATAAATTTTCAGCACATATAGTGAAATTAAATATGGGCAGAGTGTGTCCTATGACTAATCACTTGAAAACTATACTAGCTCTAAAAATATTACATGCTATTCAGAGTTTTGCTATCATATATGCACAACCTAAATTGTTAACATGAAGGGATTAAAAAAACACTAAAATGGTGATGGCTCAGATACAGGTGAGTTTAAATATCACAAATCAAAGTAGGCTCATAGAAGATTAAATAAGTTTGATTACAACTCCAAGAATCTTGGCTAATGAGGTGACAATAGCAAAGTGGTAGAGCAGACAGCTTAAAACATCCATCCCTCCACAGAAACAGTGAAAAACAGGAGAAATCATCAGAACCAACTTTATCAGAGGGAGTTTGTAGCTAGTAGACCTATCTTAGAAGAAATGCTAAAAGTAAATCAATGGATAGGATAGTAGTAACTCAGAGACATAACAAAGATATAAAATAGCCAGTAAAGGTAACTACATAGGTAAATATAGAAGTCAGCAACATTGTAGTTTTGGATTATGATTCCACATTTTATTTCCCACCTGACTGAAAAGACAAATGTGTAAAAATATTTCTAAATCTATGTAAGAGGCACACGATGTATAAAGATGCAATATATTACAACAATAAAGTAAATAGGGTAGGATACACCTACATAACAGTAACATTTTTGTATGGTATTGAAACTAAATTGATATTAATTCAAACTAAATATATTTATAAATTGAGGATGTTAACTGCAATCCCTAAACAAACACTAATTTCAAAAAAAATACACACAATGAAATGAGAAGGAAATCAAAATGGTACATAAAAGTAATCATCTAAACCTGAAAAAAGCAAGCTGGGACAAAAATGGTAAACAACATAGCAAAAAAAAAAACAAAACCCCTAGAATAAAGGCATAAATTCTCCTAATCAGAAATAACTATAAAGTAAATGAACTAAACACGTCAATCAAAAGGCAGGGAGACGGGCTAAATGGATTTAAAAACACAATTCAAATATTTACTTATCTCCAAGAGATATACTAGGTCTGAAGACAAAAAAGAATGAAAGCGAAAGTGAAAGGATGGAAAAGATATTACAAGTAAATAAGCATCAAAAGAGACCTGAAGTAGCAACACTAATAACAGAAAAAAAAATGGACCTTAAGAAAAAAGCTGTTACAAGGGACAAAGATTTATATTGATAAAAGGTACAATCCAAAACAAGCCAAGGGAAAATCAATAAGGAAATAAAGAAATTAAATAACACTAAACACAACTATACAGAAAAAGTAGACTATATGCTTCATCAAATTACATATAGAACATTCTTCAGAATTGATAATGTATTCAATTACAAAAGAAGACAACAAATTTAAAACTGAACTCATATCAAATATATTTTACCACCAATGGAATAAAACTAGAAATCAACTGCAGAAGGAAAACAGAAAAATCCACAAATATGAGGAAATTAAACAACATACTATAATAAACAGCCAAAGGTTAAAAAATCACAAGGAAAATTAGAGCATATCTTGAAACTAATGAACATTAAAACACAACACACCAAAATTTGTGAAACACAGGAAAATCAGTATGAGGAAGAAAAATCATAGCCATAAATGCTAGCATTTAAAAAAAGAAAAACATCAAATCAAACACCTAACTTTCCATCTCAAGGAACTAGAAAAACTACAAAGTTAGCAAAAAAAAAAGAAAATACTAAAGATTAGAGCAGACATTAAATATTTAGACTTGAGTTAGTTATGTGAAAACATTAATAGAAATAAAAGTCTTTAGCTCAACATAAGACAAAAAAAGACCCAAATAAATAAAATCAGAAATGAATGAGGGGACATTATAACTGATGCCACATAAATAAAAAGGTTTACAGGAAAGTAGGATGCCAACAAAGTAGATAACCTATAGAAAATGGATGAATTCTTATAAACATACAAACTACCAAGAGTGAATCATAAAGGAATAAAAATATATGAACAGACCTGTAACCTACAAAAAAGACTGAATCATAATTTTTTTTTAAATCTCCCCCCAAAAAGCAGCCCAGGGTCAGATGATGTCACACGAGAATTCTACCAAATATTTAAAGAACTAATAGCCAATCCTCCTCAAACTCTTCTAAAATATTGAAGAGGGAGAAATGCTTCCAAATTGATTCTATAAGGGGCCACCATTACCCTGATTACAAAGTCAAAGATACTATTAGAAAAGGAAACTAAAAAATATCCTTAGTGAAAAATGTTCAAGAATATGCTAGGAAATCTAAGTTAACAACATACTAAAATGAGTATATACGCACCACAATTAAAGAATCGTTCTTAGTAGGTTTAAGTATGATTCAAAATATGAAAATCAAATAAAGTAATACACATTAATGAGATGAAGAATAAAAGTCACATGATCATATCAGATAATGCAGAAAAAGCATTTGACAAGATTCATTCAACCTTTCATGATAACCTGAAGATCTAGGGAAAAAAGCAACCACAACATAATAAAGTTCACATATGAAGAGACCACAATTAACATCACACACAACTAGAAGATTTTTCTAAGTTCACAAACAAGGCAAGGATTCTACTTTCCACCATTTCTACTCAACATAGTTCTGGACATCATTGCAATTAGGCAAAACAAGGAAATATAAATCATCTAAAACAGACAGGAAATAAAACGATCTCTGTTCACATATGACATAATCTCAACTGAAGAAAACCCTAGAGATTTCTGATAAACTCTTAAAATTAACAAATTTAACACAACCTGGTAGAGTAGCAGGTAGGTCAGTCACTTCCAAAGGAGCACAGTTCACATACAACCCAAGGCATGGGGTTCACGTCCAAGGTCTGGGGGAACAACCAATGTGAACAACTAAATAAAAAACAAAATAAAATATTGCTTCTCCCTCTCTATTTCTGCCTGCCTACTCACCTTCATTCCTGCCTGCAACTTTCTTTAAAAAAAAAAAAAAAAAAAAAAAAAAAAAAGAACTGGCACACTCTAGTGGAGCAGTGGTTAGGTGATTACCTCCAAAGGAGCAAGCCACATACCCCTGGGTTCAAGACCAGGGTTCAGGGGTGAAACAACCAGTGTTAACAACTAAATGAAAATAAAACTCTTCCTGCCTGCCTGCTCACCTTCATTCCTGTCTTTCCTTTAAAAAAATAAAGAACAAATTCAGCAAAGTTGCAGGATAAAAACATCAACATGCAAAAATCACATTTCTATAAACTAAAAATGAACATTATGAAAACAATCTCATTGACAATATTCTGAAAAATAAAAAGTACCCAAGAGAAATGAAAACTCACATCAATACAAACCTTGAATATGAATGTTTACAGCATGATTCATAATAGCCAAAAGATGGAAACAACATAAATATCCACTGACTTATGAATGTACAAAAACAATCTTATATGTTCATATCATGGGTTATTATATGGCCATAAAAGGAATGAAGTAATTAATACATGCCATAACATGGGTGAAATCTGAAAGAAGTCAGTCTCAAAATACCCATAAATATAACTCCATTTATATTGTGTCCATAATAGACAAATCTATAGAGACTGAATATAGATTGTTTTTTTGGCAGTGGTTGTGGAACGGGTTGGGGGAGTGATAATCCAAAGTGTATTTTTTTGATGTGATCAAAAGTAAAAATGACTGGTGACAGCAGTATATATCATTTAGTATACTAAAATCCAGTGAATTGCACACATCAAATGGATGAATTATATAGTATGTGAATTGTAGGTCAATTAAGATGTTTAAAAATCAAATGAAGTATATTATCAGAGTCAAGGACTGTTTCAATTTAGATAAAAGGTGCTATGGATTAACTATATTATGCCTGGGTTGCTATCCAAAGTTCTATCATTCAAAATTTGTAAATTCTTTAATATTAACTAATGTGATAGACAGGCAATTGTATAAGTCACTACAATTTAAATCTTGTATGAATTCTTCCAACTGTAAGAAGAATTTTCATGTTTAAGGTTATTTCCCTTTAAAATAGTGCTCTAGTAATTATTACTTAACTATCTTTACAATTCAACAAACATTTATTGTATGGGTCACGCCAGAGTCTTATTTACCCGTCT
Organism: Solenodon paradoxus; assembly: GCA_004363575.1. NCBI lineage: Eukaryota > Metazoa > Chordata > Mammalia > Eulipotyphla > Solenodontidae > Solenodon > Solenodon paradoxus. The sequence goes on along the minus strand of RJWH01004998.1, from coordinate 38,956 downwards.
ATAAGGACCTGACACACAGAAGGCAATAAATGAACAAATGGCCTTAAAGAAAGTCATTTGTCTATACTGGGACTTAGTTTCCTTGTCATTTACCTATACTGGGATGTTGTTTCCTCTGCAAATTTGAAGTGGATATGATATTCTCTAATGTTCAACAGAACATTCTGCAATCACGGAAATGCTCTCTATTACCTTGTAGCTATTCAGCCGTTGAAACGTGACTAATGAAATTAAGGAATTTAAATTTAAACAGCCACATAAAGCTAGTGGCTACTACATTGTACCACATAGCTCTAGGGCATAAATCTATGAGAAAAACACATTTTATGATGCATCTAAGTAAGCATATCTATGTGTATGTGTATACATGAAACAAAATAATACTTCCTTTAATATGTATAAAGCATTAATATGTTCTATTCTACTGAATTTCATTTAAAAATGCTGATGCAACCCACTAAAATGATTTCATAACACCACACTAGGCTTCTTTTCAATTCTAAAATATTATGCTTTATAACAGTGAGTGTCCTAAAAGTACACATTAAATAATTATTTCATTTTATAATATTTATAATATTTAAAATTTTTCATAATCTTAGTTACAAATCACTAATTACGTGACTCTGTTACAACAGGTTTTTTTTAAAGACTTTATACTCATGCCTTCATTTCCTGTTAAATCAACATTTTTTAAAAGATGGTAAGAGTTCCATGTCTTTAAGAAGTAGAAAACAAAATGACATCTTGCCCTGTTTTTCACACTCCAGAAATGGCAACCAAAGGAAATTACAGGATACAGAGGAAAGAGTAGAGGAAGGACACTGTAAAGATAGTGCTTATGAAAAGAAAGTTAAGTATTGCCATCACCTCCTTAGAAATTCCTAATGACTTTTCCTTCTATTGATTCTTCCAGCCTAACAAAGTTCTACAAAAGTTAAGTCCTAACTTAACTTCATCTCACTTATTAGAAGACTACAGAAAAAGAATAGTTCCCAGAAGATCAATGTCACAAATTTTCAACTATAATGTTTTTTGAAAAACCTTAAAACTACCTTGAGTTGCTTCTCAAACCTAATGTGCAACTTCCTTTCTTGAACAGCTCACTAGTCTAAACTGTATGCACTTCTACAAAAGGTCCTCTTACCTATGGACTTTGACACATGGTATTCCATCTTTTAACAAGATAAAGTCTAATTTTTCAGGTCTTGGCTTCAATATCAGTTACTCAAGGGTATTTTCCTCACTTCAAGATTAGACTTGAGGCATGATATGGTGGAATAACTGTTAAGTCAATCACCTCCAGGTGAGCACAGTTCACATACCCTTGGGCTCAACTCAGTCCAAGGGAGAAACAACCGATGTGAACAATTAAATGAAAAAAATGCTTCTTCCTCCTCTCTTCCTGTGGAGAAGGAAGCCTGTGGGCCTGCCTGTCTACTCACACATTCCTGCCTGCCCCTTTCCTTTGAAAAAAAAAAAAAAAGTTTAGACTTGATGGCCCTCATGCATATTCATCCAATACATTGTGCCTACTCCATCACTGCACTACTGTATCATTGTTTAAACTGTAATGGCCTGTGTACTTACCTATTTTCCCTACTAGATTGTAAATTCGTTAGACTAGGCCTATATTTTGTTTTGTTCACTAAATGCATGCATGAATGAATGAATGAATAGATCTAATTCCTCTGGCATTCCACGTCTAAGTATCACTCCCTTTCTCTCTGCTTAGAATGCTGTCTCTAGTTCTGTCACCAGCAAGAGACCCTCTTATAACCTGGTTCTTAATTACTACTTCCTTTGAAAGACTACAGCCCATATTGCTCCTGCTTTTCATTTGCTATTTAGTTCTATTACCTTGTTCTTTTTCATTCTTAGAATGCAATTTCAATCTCCTTAACCAAAATGACTAATCTTTGAATGCTTATCCTTAGTTTCTCTTGGTACCCCACAACCTAGTATAGTGCTATGTAAATAGTAGACATTAAATATTTGTTAACAAAGAATCAAAATTTAGGTTATTTCTCACACAAAGCTGGCTATAATTTAGTGATACTGATGAACAAGTGGTGGGAATAAAACTTTTTTGTCAATACACAGAAAATAAAAAGATATACTGAAGCAAAAATTAAAAAAAAGACTGTTTTTGAGCGATAATAATGGACGCAACTATTAAGGCATTATAACTATAACGACTTAAAGATAAATAACCTCTGGTTTCCAAAATTATCTGTTACTCAGAACACTATTTTCAGTTCAAGGGACAATCATATTTACATATTAATTTAGGGCGTTTTATGTTGTGGAGAGAAAGATAATTATGGTATTGGCCTATCAAACAGCACTGTCTGGAAGCAAGGGAGTTTACTGGTACCAACCCAATTTGCTGCTTCCGTATACCTAGCTTACTGTCATTTACAGAACCCTCCAAATTGCTACTTCCGACTAAGTAACATCTGAACATAAGATAAAGTGATGCCAAATTTCATTACTAACTTTGGAAAGGAGCAGATATCTTCCTTACATTTAGAAAGGTTAGCAGTTTGAAATTGGTGTTTATCCCATCTCTTAAACTCCGGGGCAGGGGGACTGTAAATAAGAGTCATCAGCGCTCAGGGTGCCCTCTGTAGGAAGCTTCCCGTTGCGTTCTCATTTGCTGTACTCAAAGGTTTTTTTCACCCCTTTCTCAAATTACTAATCCTAATTTCCTTCATTTACTACTGCTCCTAGTTAGCCCAGACACCTTTTCTTCTCGGCGCTCTCTGACCCGAGGTCACAGGGCAATTTCTAGAGTTGCCCATGTCCTTCATCCTATTCCTCCATGTGACCGGCAGCTCACCTGGGAGATTCGAGTACTTCCTGAGGTGCCGAGTAGATGGGATTTCCATTGTGGTCCTGCGCCGCAGAGAGACACTAGAGGCCTGATCAGAATCCCGGCGTGCCGGCGTTTTTCGAAAGCAGCAGCCGCGGCAGTCCAGCGCCAGGAATGTATCACGAGCAGCGCCATCTTGAGCAAGGAAAGAGAAACCGAGAGCAAAGGTTTGTGGGATACTGGAGGACCCAACTGTATCCTTTCTCCCTTCCCCCTTGTTTTCCCTGGGTGAAAAACCGGAAATGGCTGCCTGAAAGCTCGGTAAACTGTGGAGCTACGGGTTGTTTTTTTTTAAATTTTTACACGAGTTGGAATATCAGAGTGACGCTGAGTTTCTTTTCTTAGATTTGCCAGAAAAAATACAGGATAGGATACGCAGTTAATTTTGAATTTTAGATAAACAATATATCATTTTTAGTACAAGTATGTCCCAAATAATGCATTTGCTAATAAATCTGACAACCTTATCTTTTCCGTCATGCCGCACTTCTTGTACCGCCTCCAACTCAGTGACACCCTCTAGACTTCCCATTTTCCTTATGCGTATTCTTAGCTCCACTCTCCTGTGCGCTAATGTTTAGGGTAGATTAAACTACAGATATTAATTTCCCCGGGGAGGAGGCTTCATTGTTAAGAGTCACAGCGTCTCTCTTGTAAGCGCTTTTACTTGACTGATCTTTTCGCGCAAAACTTGGGACAGTTTTCATTTGGCCTGTGGTTCTGGGGACAATTTATGTACTTTTGTGCGTACGTGCATGCGCGCGCCTGCACTTAAACACACACAAACTATGCTAACTTGCCTCTCCACCTCTTCCGTTTGGTTTCCCAATTATTGTAAAATAGCTAGATTGGCTGAAGAATGGTAAAGTGAAAATGTATATAGAGAAATATATGTTTTAGGACAGATTTACATTGTCACCACTATCATCAAAGACACTAATGTTGAAATATGTTTGGAAACTACATTTGCAAGTATAAATGTTACCTGAAACTCTGGAGAAAGCAATGCAATTGCAATTTTATATGCATTCACAAACTTTTCACAAAAGACAAGCAAATATGAACTTCTGTGGAAAATCTGTGGACTGATAAGTCTGATGAAGAAAACGATATGAATGGCCCATGCAGTTAGCTTTTCTTTGTTTTAAAATTGACATTACTCTCCAGAATTTCAAAGAGGATGCTTGATAGAGTTATTTAAAGATTACATTATTAATGGAAGACTTTGACAGAAACTCCCTACAAAGGAAATAACATGTTTAAAAGCAAGAAGGCATCAGAAAACATTTCCAGGTTCAGGAGTTTAGGGGTATGAAGCAGAGTAGTAGGAGATGAGACTGGGTGAACAGAGGACTCATAATGAAAGACCTTGTATTTTGTTCTAATAAGTTAATGCTTTCTCCTGTAGCCAATAAAAGACTTTCATCCGTAGGTAACTTCAGACCTATATGTCCATTAAACCATTCTGACTTAAGTGTGAAGGTTGAATTAGAGTTCAAATTGAAGTCATGAAGTTAATGCGATAGTTCAGTCATAAAGACCTGAACCTGTCAGTAACTGATTCCAGAGATATTAAGGTGATAGAATTGACAGGTCTTAGAGACTAGATGTTTCTGGCTTGTTGTTATCGATAATAGATCAGTAATGGTCTCTTTTATTAATGATTCATTAGTTAATATTTATTCAACATCTGTTCTGTGTTAGAGAGCAACTTTCTATACTAGAGAAACAGTAGACTCCACCAGTGATTTCTATTAGGGCTGAATATTGCTTTGAATCTTACTACCCCAGGTAAGGTAATGCCCAATAACGTTTGACTTTTTATAATGTAGAAATCTATGCAATAAATATTTTGTGATTGTATTGTGTAGTGTGACAAAATAATATCTTAGATGTATCTGCTTCCGGAAACACTCTCATGTCTTGCTGGGTCTCAATCACTGCTTTTGGGGAGTGTTTCTTGTTCTTAGTACATAAAAAAGAGCAGGACCACATGTTAATACAATCAAAACTACAACTGTGGTATTCTGGCTGCTATTCCACAGCTCTTTATACTAAAGATGTTGCTTACATTCAAACACAAGATTTAACTGAAAGTATTGACAGGCCTCATAGACTAATAAGATTTTAAATCAGGAAAGAACTCAGAATTCTAAAACATCTGACCCTCCAGATAATTTATCAGGATTCTTGAGAAGTTTCCTTAGAATCACCTATAGAAATTATTAGCATAGAACAATCATGATCTTTAAGTGAAGTCAACATATTTTTACTGAAGTAGTGCTCATTGTATGTCAACTCCTTTGATTAATAAATGTGAATAACATTGGAATACCCAAGTAGCTACTCTGTGATTAGCTAAAGTGAGTCAAACATGGTCTAAATGATCCAAAGAACATTTCCCAGAAATTTTTCCATTACAACCAGAAATAGAACATGAAGCATAATGAGATTTGGGTACTACTGCAGAACTCTAGGGACAGGCCAATTTGGCTTGTCACAACCTGACACATAAGTGTCTGAATAAATTAAATAAACAGAGAAGCACACAGTAAATTCCACTAAAAATAGCTGCTGCAGACAAAGATCACACTTTATGCAATAATCATACGTATATATGGATAGTATTTTGCAATTTACAAGATATGTCTTTATAACTTATTTAATCCTTGTATCAACCCTGGAAAATATGGATTACTTATTAATATTCCCACTTTGATGAGGAAACAGGCTGGGGCAGGTTGTAACTTGAAAAGGATCACAGAGCTAATGGATGAAAGACAAAGCTAGGTTTTATAATGCCAAATGTACTTTCTTTTTACTTAATTAAATCTCAAATATGGAAGAAATGCTTGAGTACTTCAAGAAGGCCAGAGTGGTATTTTCTGTTTCAGAAAATGCCACAACTTATTCCTAACTTGGTGCCTTTGCACTTGCTTTCCCCTCTACCTGGAACATCTTTCCTGGAAACTTTTAAAAGATACTAATATCAATCGCTAAGAGAAGCTTTTCAAGAGCACCTTATTTAAAGAAGTCATCCCGTGTCCTTGCCACTTTCCATCATATTGCCTTGCTATATTTTCCTTAAAATCTTGCTACTCAAACTATAGTCCATGGACAACCTGCATCAGCATCACCTAAGAACTTAATAATAAATGCAGAACCTTGGCCCCACTCCAGATTGAATGATTCAGAATCTGCATTTTAGCAAAATTTCCAAGGTTACTCAAAAGCACATTGAAATTTGAGAAATACTTTTGGTGCACATAGTACTTTCTGATACTAATTTATTTTTGTGCATTTTAATGTTAAAAATGTTTTATCATAATTGAAAATTAATCCAGGAAAAGATAATAGATACCCATATGCCTGAAAACGAGCTTAGTCATATATTAACATTTTACTGCATTTGCTTTAAACCTTAATCTTAATTATTTGGTTGAAGATTCCTCTGTTATCCTCTCTAATCCTAGGTTCTTTGTTGTTGAAATTTTGTTCCTATTTCATTTATGTTATTTTGGTGATTTGGAAAGAAGAGGAGATAAATAGATTTCATTAGTCTATCATAATTATCTGGATGCCCTGCATATTTTATAAGGCTAGTATCAACTTAATACCAAACAAGTATAAGGATTATATAAGAAAATCACATCAATCTTAATTATGAACATAAATGAGAAATTAGAAAAATAAAATAGTCAACTCAATCCAGCATTGTATAAAAAAATACATCAAGACCAAGTAGGCTTTCTCCCAGAAATGCAAAATTGACACAAAATAAAGCATATACTAATATGTATTCCATAGCTGTTAGGAGTAGTTTACCAGTATGTCCTTACATCAAGGTTATTATTTGTTAATATGCTAGACAATTTTTTAAAAAATAGCTATCATATAGAAAAATAATTCAGAAAACATTGAATAAAATTCAATATTTAAGCAGGACTTTTAGAAGATACCTTCTCTCAACTAAAAAAGATTCTCTTTCACCAAAAATAAATCTATTTCAAGCATTTTAATTAATGATGGTATTTTAATTAGTGTTCTCCTTAAAGATAGGAATATGCCAAGAGTGTGCAACTACTCCATTACTATTTGATATTGTATTGGAATGTCAATGGTCAATGCAATAAGAAATAGAAACAAGAGGTATAAGGACAGAAAGAGAGAAAATAGTAATTTGCAGATTTTATCATTTTCCAGACTTAGAAAGATAATCAATAAAAAAGCTTTTAATTTGATGTAGTCCTAATTTTTTAGTTTTACTTTAGTTTCCTTTGTTTTGTCACTTCTCCAAAGACATTTCTGATGCTGATGTCATAGGGTTTATTTTCTATGTTTTCTTCTATGTATTTTATGGTTCTGGGTTTTACACACAGGTTTTTGATCCATTTTGACTTAATTTTTGTGTATGGAGCTAACAAGTGATTAGTTTCATTTTTTACAAGTGCTGTCCAACAGTTTTCCCAGCACCATTTATTGAGTAGATTTTCTTCCTCTATTGAATTTTCTGGGCCCTTTGTCATAGATTAACTGTCCGATTAAGTGTGGATTTTTTTCTGTCTCTCAATTTTATCACACTGGTCTGTGTGTCTTTTTTTTTGTTGTTGTTCCAATACCATACAGTTTTGATGACAACCACTGTGTAGTGTAATTTGAAGTCAGTGTATGATTCCTCCATTTTTCATTTTAGTTCTGGGGATAGCTTTGCCATTTTAATTCCTTTGTGGTTCCCTAGAACTTTAGTATTGTTTTTTCAATTTCCTTGAAGAGCGTCTCTGGAATTTTGATAGGAATTGCATTTAATCTGTAACTTGGTTTGGGTAGATGGCCATTTTAACTATGTTAATTCTTTGAATACATGAGCATGAAATATTTTCCCATCTCTTTGTATGTATCTTCTGTATCTTTTTTCAACATCTTGTAGTTTTCAATGTATAAGTCTTCCATCTTCTTTGTTAAGTTTATTCCTGGGTATTTTATCTTTTTTTCAATTGTGATTGTGAATGGAATTTCTTTCCTGATGTCTCATTTCTCTTGTTCATTGTTTGCATATAAAGATGCTACTGATTTCATGTATTGATTTTATATCTTGCCACTTTGCTATATTATGTAGTGTTTCTAATGGTGTCTCTAGGGTTGTTTTTAAGGTATAATATCATGTCATTTGCAAATAATGATACTTTTATCTCTTCTCTTCTAATTTTTATTTTTCAATGTCTTTTTCTTGCCTCGTTGTTCTGGCCAGAACTTCCAAAACTATGTTGAATATTAGTGGTGAGAGAAGAAATTCTTGTCTTACTGATCATAGGGGAAAAGCTTGCAGGTTTTTACTATGAGTATGATGTTAGTTGTAGGTGTGTCCTATATGGCTTTTATTATGTTTAAGTATTTTCCATCTATTCACATTTTAACAAGAGATTTTATCATGATTGGGTTTTGAATCTTGTCAAATGCTGTTTCTGCATCTATTGATATGATTATCAGATTTTTCTTTTTTCCCCGTGTTGTTGTAATGTATTACATTGATTGATTTGTGTATGTTGAATCATCAGTGCATCCCTAGAATAAATTCCACTCTGCCATTGTGTGTAAATTTTTAATGTACTGTTGAATTTAATTTGGAAAGATCTTGTAGAAGACATTTGTATCTGTGTTCATCAGTGATATTAATCTATAATTTTCTTTTTTTTGATACTGTCCTTGTCTGAATTTGGAATCAAGGTAATATTAGTCTCCTGAAATGTATTTGAAAGTACTCCTTCCTCTTCAATTTTGTGGAAGAGTTTAAAGAAGATAGGTGTAAGAACTTTTAAAATGTTTGATAGAAATCATTAGTGGTTTGAGGGAGACTTTTGATTACTATTTCAATTTTTGTGTTTGTCATTGGTCTCTTCAAATTATCTATATCTTCCTAGTTCAGTTTTAGAAGGTTATAGTATTCTAGAGATGTTCATTTTTTCAAGATTGACATAATTTGTTTGCATATAGGTGTTTGAAAAATGATTCTTGTAAAATTATATTCATTATATTAATAGTAATACTTTTCACCTTGTGTTATCCTTTGTTTTATATTAATATTGCCATATCTTTGCCTCATATATCTTGTTTCTGCTCTTTTATTGTTAGCCTTTTTCTGTGGATGTATTTTCAGCATGTCTTTTGTGTACAACATACACCTGGATTTTGTTTTTGTATCTAGTCTGAGAGTTTTTTTTTATAAACACTTGTGATTGATTTATATTTATATATTATAAATGTATTTGGGTTTGTTTCTCTCATATTATTTTGTATTTTTTGCCATAATTTTTTATTTACTTTTATTCTCCTTTCAATCTTCATATAAATTGAATTTTTCTTCTACTGGTTTGAAATATATATGTGTTAATTACATTCTTTCTGTGATGACACTTAAATTTTATTTTCTTTGTATTTTATTTTATTTTTTTAAATGTAATGGACAGAACATTGTATCACAACCTTATATAGGCTTAAAGTTACATCATTATATATCAACATCTATGTATAATACATTAAGTATACCACAAACAGTCCAATTCTATCCTTCACCATATAATTGATCTTTTTCCTGATTTGCCTACCTCCCCCATTTCTTTTCTGGTAACCTCTAATTTTATTCAGTAGAATCAGATTTTTTGGTTTGATTTGGTTCAGTTGTTTGCTTGGTTTCTCTTGTCTTTCTCCTGCTGACTTATATCACTAAACAAACTATATACCAAAGGCTGATTTAAATTTATTACTTTATTTTAAAAAGAAAAGAAAAAAAGATCACAAAGTTTGTCTTATTTTCTGTATTTTATTCCTATATGGGACATTGGACATGCATGATTCTGTTTACTGTTTTGGGCTTCAGTTTTCTCTCAGTTTATAACCCTCAGAGAATTTCTTTGCTTGCTCTCAAATTCAAATATGCATTTTAAAAATTGTGGTGGTTTTGTTGTAATTTTTATCCAACTTGTCTACATGTTTGGCGTGTATAGGAGAGTGTTTCCTACATCCTCTCAGCCCTTTTGACTCCATTACATGTACTGCTTGACATGGTATACACTTTAAAGAAATATAACCAAAAATTAATGCAAAAGAAAAATAAAGATAAATTGCATAAATATTTTTATATCAGTGTTATTAATAATAGCCCAATGTTCCAAATGCAGTTCAATGAAAACCTCAACAGGATTTTCATGAAAACAATATGAAGCTGTGTTGATATATAGAAAGGCATATGTAAAATGTTGAGTAAAGCAGAACATACACATTTGTGTATATATATATATACATTTATATACATATATACTCATATATACACTGTATTCTGTTCCAAGCACTGCACTAGGTACTTTCATTTGTATAATTTAATTTTATCTTTTCAAAAAGCCTATATAAATTAGGTTCTATTACAATCCCCACATTACAAATAAGGAAAAGGAAGCTTAGAGATTGCCCAAGGACACATAAATTTGAAATAGTAGAGTTGATATTCAAATCCATAAGATCTTACTCCAAATCCCCAGTTCCTTATCACTATTCATAGAGTATTTAATAAATAGCTGTTTGTATAAAATTTAAATTTAAAATACTCATGCAAAGTTTTTGTTATTTTTTAGCTCAATAAAATTTAGAAATTTAAATCAATTTTGTTGGTTTACCTCCAGGGGGGAAAAGGATCTTTTGCACATTTATAAGTGAACTGGTTCATTTGCATGTTATAAACAATAATAATATCTTAATACTTCTCATGTGTAATAATAACAGTTATTAATTATTGAATGTTTAATATGTAATAGGGACTTACTACATGCTTTACATGCATGATTTCATTTAATTCTCTCAAATGTTGTATGAGGTAGGAAGGATAATCACCTTTTTTTCCTGTCAGCATTACAGAGGTTAAGAAGCTTGCCCAAAATTAAATACCTAGTAAGCAGCACAGCCAGAACTCAAAACTAAGTCTAATCCCAAAGTCTGTAATGTTGCCCTAAACTATGCTACCTCCTCATGTATTTGTCAATGAGACCCATAGAGTATAGGTTGCATGTCAAATCTCTTTGTACTCCCTAATGGTGTGGACGACCCTGTGTATTGTAAAGCAGTACCAGCTTTCTCTTTGCAAAGGATGATCTTGTAGGAGTTTTCATGGGACTGTGGAACCCCATGCAAGTGGTCAAATAGGAATTATCTTTTCTGGGCACTAGGAATATAACTGCTCAGAAAATAATCAAGCGGTTACCTTACAAATGTTACTAAGGGTACTCTGATTTCAAGTTTCTTGAAGATCTAATTAGCTTTCTGTTTCATAGCTCCATGTTTTTACTCTGGTGTGAAGGAGCCAATGAACTGTGAAAACATGTTGTTTTATTTGTATGGTGGCTAGGCCCATGATGAAGCTGGATGCATCAAGATATTTTTAACCTCTCAGAGCTCACTTTAACAGCCACCTCAAACTCTCCCTTAAAGAAGACTGGCATGCTCTGGTTATTTAATGATTAAGTCCACTGGTCACATTCCACATATATCCTAAGGACATGGGTTCATGATCTAGGGTCGGGGGAAACAACCCAAGATGAACAACTAAATAAAATAAATAAAACATTTCTTCCTCTTCTTGTTGCCTGCCTGTGTTTTGCTCACTTAAAAAGAGAGTAATGATTTCAAGAAGATTATTTAAAGGTCAGTGGAGTGAGAGAATGATAATTAAAAATATCAGCAACAAACTGTCCTTTATATTTTAGTTGAGACACAATTGAAGTACAATATCATACTAATTTTAGGTATACAACATAATTACTTGATATATGTATGTATTGTAAAATAATTACCACATTATATTAGTTAACACCTATCACCACATATTTACAAGTTTTTTTTCTTGTGATGATAAACTTTAAGTTCTATTTTCTTATTAACTTTCAAATATAAAACACAATATTATTAACAATAGTCACCATGCTGTATATTACATCTGCAGGACTTATTTTTTATAACTGTAATTTGTATACTTTGACCACCAGTTGAATATTTCTTTCAGGACCCTATTTTAAATGCCTGCCTGTTTAAGTGAGGTCTACCCTGATAATCTCTCTGATTAACTAACTCAAAGTTAACCTTAATTATATCTGCAAATTCCTCAAACTTCTTCACTTTTGTCATATAACACAACCAAATCAAGGAAATCATATCCCATCGTATTTACAAATTCTACCTACAATCAAGGGGAAAGGATTATATAGGACATGCACATGAGGGGACAAGACTCTTGAGGGTACTGTCTTAGAATTTTGCCTATGATAAAAAACTAGACTTCAAGATCAATTGTAAATGAAAACATGAATTCACATAACATGTACACGGATCTTCATCACAGCATTATTCAAAATAACCAAAATGTAGAAATCACCCAAACTTTCATGAACTGGTGACTGGATAAGCAAAATGAAGTATACCCATACAATGGAATATTATTTGACCATACAAAGGGATGAAGTCTTTATACATGTTACAACATTAAAATATATTTAGTGTAAATATCCAAATGAACATATATTGTATGATTCTATTTATTTGAAATGTCCATAATAATAAAATCTCAGACAGAATGTAAACTACTAGTGACCTTTGACTGAACGCTTTAGGGATAAATGGTGAGTGACTGCTAATGAGTATGGGGTTTTTTGGGGGGAGAGACAGAATGTCTTAAAATTGATTGTGATGATGATTGTATACCTCTATGGATAAACCAAAAGTCATTGAAGTGTGAACCTTAAATAAGTGAATTGTATGGTATGGGGGTTATATTTCAATAAAAGAAATTTTAATATAAGATTAAGTCGTACTTTTTAACTGCTTTGAAATCCAAATTGTTTTCTTGTCTTTAAGTGTATATAATGACTATCCACAAAGTTTTCATGAGGATCAAATGAAATAATATGGAGAATTGTTTAATTAACTAAAGAATACTATATAATTTTTAAAATTAGTATTATGTAGTCTGTAACCTTGCAATCAAGACAAGATCAATTAATTTTTCATTCTCTATAATATCACTCAGTATATTCATTCTGATATTCAGAGATCAATTCTATATTTTCAAGCTTAATACTTCTTGCCCTAGTATGTATATTTCCTTTCACTCTCAATAGAAATGGAGAACAGCTGCTAAATACTGTCCTCAATACTATCTATTTGAAGTTTTTTATTTAAAATTCTTCAATTTTCTCACCTATACAAATAAATTCAGTTTCAAAGTTAAAGTAGTCCACTTTTTATAACCCTTCCTCATGAATCCTGATAAATTGAATTATAATTGTACCCCATTTGGTCCGTTTTATGTAGGAGATAAAGTCTGCATGCAAAAACATAAAGTCTGCCTTGGGATCTATCTGCAAAAAGCACATTTAAAGCAAATGTCAAGGACAGGATAAAGATAAGAGAATGCAAAAGACATTGTATTAGATTGAAACTACGAAGAATCCACAGGGATTACGATTCTATAAGGTTTGAAGTAGCAGACGGGATTACAGAAGGGAAGATTGACAGGCATGTCAATGACATGTTAAAATGCTTGCTATTTAATACTAATCGAAAGTGAATCTTTCAATTTTTTTACTGATTGCAAAACAATTCATTTGGTTATTTCTTATTTCAACATGTCTTTAGGGTACAAATATACACATGCTTAAAATATATCTCTTTTCCTATATTGAGTCATATCGCATATCATGATCAACAGAAAAAAGACTTGTTAGTTATTAGTGCTGCTGTGTTGCCCAATAAGGCAGTCATTAGTCACATGTGGCTATTACATTGAAAATTGTTCTTCCATCAAATGAGCCATGTTTCAACATCTCCATGGTCATGTATGAGTAGTAGCAAATGTATGAGACACACAGATATATAACATTTCCATTAACATAGAAGTGTCTTTTGGACAGAGCCATGATTATAAGGAAAATTGTTTCCAAGTAAGAGGCTAGCTCAGATGCCCAAGACTGGCTACTAACTCAGGAAATACTCTTTATTCTCATTACAGATTGACAAATCAAGATCAGCAAAGCCAGTCCCATAAGCAAATCATCATTTAGGGGCAGAATTTAAGGCATTCCAAAGGCCTACTTAAAAAATAACCCCCCTACTAAATTGTCACAGGGTTTTCTCACCCATTCTTTAGCCTCCATATATTTTAGAGTCTTCAGATTTCTTTTTATGTGGTTGATTTGTAGTTTTAAGTCATTGTGATCAGAGAAGATGCTTGGCATTATTTCAATCTTTGTTATTTGTTGAGACATGTTTTATTTCCTAACATATGGTCTATCCTTGAGGATGTTCCATGAGCACTTGAGAAAAAAATGTGAATTCTGTAGTCATTGGATGAAGTTTTCAGCATATGCTTATTGAACCCATCTGTTCTAATCTGTCATTTAAAACTATTGATCTGTCCATTGTAGTGAGATGTTGAAGTCTCCTACTGTTACTGTATTACTCTCAATGTCTCTATTTAGTTCTGTTAATAATTGCTTTATGTATTTTGATGTTCCTTCATTTGGTGCATATATATTAATAAGTACTATGTCTTCTTGCTGAATTGACCTCTTAATCATTATATTATGTCTACCCTGTCTTTTGTTATCTATAGTTTGAAGTCTATTTTATCTGATGTAAGTATGACTGTTCCTGATTTTTTTTCTGGCTGCCAGTTGACTGTAGGATTGTCTTCTAACCATTGACTTTGAGCCTATGTTTATCTTTTGAGTGTAGAGGAGTCTCCTGAATGCAGCAGAAAGTTGGGTTACGTTTTTTTAATCTATTTAGCCACTCAGTGCCTTTTGATTGGAGAGTTCAATACATTAACATTTAGGGTGATTATTGCTATGTAGTTGTTCATGGCCCTTTTACTGTAGTTGCAGGCTGATGGCAGGTGCTGTTTTGATGGAGTTCTTCCAATTATTTCCTCCATGAGAGGAATAAGAAGAAATGATTCCTACTTGGAAGCAGCTAACTGTCTGCTCAAGCGCTGCTTGACTTGGCTGTTTCTGGCTGCCCTAAGAAATGCAGTGGTAAATTCCAATAATTATGCTCCAGTATGTTAATGGCAGAGAGGGTAGGCACTCCCCACATCTGAGGTTTCCCGTAATGGTAGCCTCCAATGTTGATACCTTGAGGAAGTAGCATCTCCATTCACTGGGGCACTAGCCCTCTTTCCACCCCATTTCGAGGTCCCAGGTTCAATGACTAAAAGTCAGTTTTCTGATATGGGAGTGCTTGATGCTGGAAAAAGTACTTTACTCTGGGAGAGTGTTAGTTTCACCAGTCTTTTCCCATAGCCCCAGGGTCTCTGAACAGAGTGATGGGGGACTAAGACAGGTCAACCTCTCCTACCATTTATGAGACATATGTCCCCACTCTCTGTGGAGATGCTGGTTCTATTTATTTAAAAAGATTATAGTAGCCCAAGAGATGTTTTCTTAGTTGTGCTGTGGGGAGCAACTAAACCTGAGATATTAAAAATCCACAGTCTTGGAGCTAGCAGCTTGAAAGGCTAAATCATATAAAATAGTAATTACAATATGTTCATGAGAAGAAAATTTGAAAAGAAAATAATGAAAACAACTGATTGTTAAAATTTTATTGACTTTTAAAAGTACAGTTGTTTTCTGTTTAAAAAATAAATATTAAATTGATGTACTTATATTTCATGAAAAACAATGAGATATAAATCATTCTCCAGTATGATTCTGTAAACAGGTTATTAGTAAAATTAAGGAGAATATCATCAACCTACATATAATCAATAAAACACATTTTAAATTTAGAATCAAGAGCCCAGAAATAAACTCACACAAATATGGATAATTAATTTATAACATGAGCCAAGAGCATACAATGGAGCAAGGACAGTCTCTTCAATAAATAGTATTGGGGAAACTAGAAAGCCACATAAAGAATGAAACTAGACTATTATATATCACCATATACACAAAAATAGTTTAAAATGGATTAATGATTTGGATGTAACAACTGAAATCATAAAATACATGGAAGAAATTTTAGGTAATACTCTACTTTATATTGGCCTAGAAGATGTCTTTGTCAGCTCAATTCAAATGTTAAAGAGAAACAAAATCCAAAATAAACAAATGAGAATATACCAAACTAAAAAATGTTCTGCACAGTGAAAGTAACTATCATCAGAATGAAAAGACATATTACTGAATGAGAGAAAACAATTTGCACATCATGTCCAACAAGAGGGTAATATCCAAAATACATAAATAATTCAAAACTCAACAACAAAAATAAACAAGCCAATTAACAATGGACAGAAGATAAGAGTAAACAATTCTCCAAAGAAGACATACAGGCACATGAAAAGATATCCCACCTCTATTATTATTAGGAAAATGCAAATAAAAACACTGAGATATTACCTTACACCTGTGAGAATGGTTATTATCCAAAAGACTGGAAACAAGTGTTGGCTGGAGAGCAAAATGGTCCAACTGTTATGGATAGCAGTATGGCACTTCCTCAAAAAATTGAAAATAGAAATTCCCATATGATCTCATCACTTTTGAGTATTTACCTCAAAATAATTAATAGTAATTTGCAGGAATATATGCACTCCCATGTTTACTGAATCATTTTTACAGTAACCAAGAGTTGAAAACCACCTAAATGCCCATTGAAAGTTGAGTGGATAAAGAATATTAATATATATACACAATAGAACACTACTCAGCTATTAAAATTTATTAAATCTGGCCCAGCTGTCTAATACACCCTGGGAATAGTCCTATATACTTCCTAAAGTCCCAGATTCAAGACCTGGGATCAAGGGGAACAATCAATGAGAACAACTAAATGAAAATAAATAAGGCACTTCTTCCACCTCTTTCTTCTTACTTGCTTGTACTTTTCCTTTAAAAAATATGAAATTTTGACAATGCAACATTGATAGACCTAGAGGAAATTAAGCGTAGTGAGATAAACAAGAAAGATAAAGTCAAACGTTGTATGATTTTGCTCATATGTGGTAGACAGAGAATCCAAGCAAACAAACGGACAAAATAAAAAAAGACTTTTAATCTTTAGAGTCAAATTAGTGTTTATCATAAATGGATGGAGAAAGGGATAAGCAAATCAGGTAAAAAACCAAAACAAAACAACAGAACTCTGTTGGGTATGGTGTGAAATGCACACAGATTGGGGAGGAATTCAATATCCAGAAAATCATATAGCAGTGTAAACAAAGTAAGTAGTAAGCCAGAAAGAAAAAGAGAATTACAGTATGGTTTTACTCACGTGGAATATGATGAAATGAAACAAATTAATAGATAAACCCCAGCAAAATCTCTCCAGACAAAAGATGTGACTACCAGGAAGTAGGAGGGGACAGGGAAGGAAATAAAGGGAAAGGTAAAGGACACTGGGACTCCAGTAGAGGGTTTGGTGTGAAATATAATTTGAGATACAATGTCAATATTCAAAAATGAATGTAGCATTGTGAACAAAAGAGATAAAAAGAAATAATAAAATAATTTTTAAAAAACATAAAGAGTCCCATTAAATTTGTCTGCTCAGATTCTCTACTCATCCAACAGCTTTTTTCTAGTTCTAATTTGTATTTATTTATGAAAATAAATAAAAATATACTAAAGCTAAATAAAAATTTCTATAAATACTTTCAAAAGTAAATACACTGCAGTAGTTACCACTCTGGTGAACAAGTAGAACATTGACAAATTCCTAGAATATTCTAATCACAAATTTTTCCTTCCACCCAAAAGAAAACTAATGAAATACTTTAATCTTGCCTTTTTAAATTTTATTTAATGATCTCATAGTGATTTTCTGCATCCAGTATTTTACCTAACATTATTTGAGATATATTTATTTTTGAATGTAACTGTATAATTTATTTTTGCTAGTGCATAGGCCTCCATTCAATGAATATGCCACAATGTAATTTTCCCCTTTCTTGCTGATAGACATTTGAATTATTTCCAGGTTAGGATCATCATAAATAATTCTGTAATAAGCATTCTTATGCATTTACTTTGGTGCACATCTGATTGTATTTATTTCTGTTGCGAATTTACTGAGGAGCAGAATTGCTGAGTGATGTATCTTCATCAATACTTGATATCGTACATTTTTTTCAATTCGAGACATTTTGTTGATGTACAGTGGTAACACTACATTGTTATTCATATTTTACCTTTGTAATTTTCTTTTAGTTTTTCCTTTCTCTATGACTGATGAAGTTGAGTGTTTTTTCACATTTATAATTAATTGGAGTATCTTCTTTTGTAAAATGCTTGTTCAAGGCTCCTGCTCATTTTTTTTCTTTTAAAATTTGTAAGCATGTTTATGTATTTTACTGTAACTTCTTTAACAGTATTTTATATGTGTTAAATGTGTTACAAAAATACTCTCCCATAGTAAACCTCCTAAAAGTTTATATACAGCATTCAGTGTATAAATTTGGTATTGAAACCAGCACTGAGACAAGTTTAGTCAATACAATTGTTAACTCTCCTTAATAAAGCTGGCTATATGCAATAAAATCATTACCTCTGATTAACTAAGGCAGCTTTAATCTATACAATCATTAACTCTTATTATTAAGCTGTCTCTAAACCAATAGTATTATAAATTGTTTAACGACAGAATTAACCTTTTAATTTTTCTTGAATATAGCCAAACTACTTAATGTTACTTTGTAATTTTTGAAAAGCTTACTTTTATTCTTTGAAAGACATGAAAACTTCTCATAGCGTATAAAACTAAATAGACACCTCATGGATTAGAAAGACAGTACTTGATAAAAATTTCTTTAAAAAGGAATGTAGAGCTTTCTTGCAGACATCAGCAATTATGCGCATTCTACCTGGGTATCCACCACACAGACACAGCCCAATAACCTTCACTCTGTTGGACTGAAAATAAAAAATAATTGCCTAGAAATGAAAATTCTAAGAAGAAAAGTGACCCAGAGCATAATCAAAAGTGAAGGGGTTCCTCAGTCATGAAGATCTGGTCTTTATGCCTCCTATACATGGATAGAATAATCAATTTGGCAAAAATAAAATTTCTTTCTTCTACTCTAGACATTAGCCCTTTAAATATCCACTCTGGCCCCCAATCAGAGAACCAAATCTGATAATTTTATAAAAGGAAATGTGCAGGCAGGAATGAAGGTAAGCAGGCAGGCAAGGAGGAAGAGAGAGGAAATAGAAGCACTTTATTTATTTTTATTTTAGTTGTTCATCTTAGTTGTTTCCCCCAGACCCAGGATTTGAACTGGGACCTTGGAATGTATGTGCACTGTGCTGCAGTGGACTAACATAATAGACCACCAGGGCATGCCAGATCTGAGAAATTTTGTTCTGATCATTTGCATGTTGACATGCAATAAAGCTTTCCTCAAAACCTGGTACCATAATATTGACTCTTATACACAGCAAGTACAAACCCATTGCTTGGTTATAGTATTGCTCTTTCATTAATTCATGAGCCTGGACCATATATGTCTCTAGTAATTTTAAGCAACTAAATATCACATTATACCAATAATAGGAGGGTCAAGTAAAATTTAAATAAATTATTAAAGAAGATAGTAAATTGATTTCCTTATAGTTTTGAAATGCTGTGCTCAACTTTGTATATACATTTACTTCTAATTTCAGAGATAGTTTTCAAACATTGGTATACCACAATTTATTTCCACAGATTTTGAAAAAGGAATTGTCTGAGTCTTCAGGAGCACAATGGTTCTAGGTCTAGAAAGATTGGGTCTTTAACTGAAAGGATAAGAAGAAACAACATATAAACTGGAGCTGAAATAAAATATTCTTTCAATCAAGAACTACATAAGTCTAACAAATCAAAGAGGGCTAATGTTGATACTAATCATGATATTAAAGCAAGAGAGGTTCTAAGGAGATAACCTCTTGGTTTGAAGAAAACTAGCAATTTCCTAGGTTGTGAGATTTTTAATACTAAGTCTAAGATAGCCTGGGGCAAGTTGGAATGGTTGATTACACTCTTCTTTAGTCTTAAAATTATTTTGTCCAGAGTGAGTTTATTATCTTTTTTCCTCTTTTGTACTAATGAAGTTTAATAATTAAAACTAATTTAATTGTATCAACTCCTTTCTCTTTATTTTACACACTTTCTCTCTACCTCCTCCCTTACCAAAACAGCAACAAAGTTTGACTTGTTAGTTTTTGTTTATTTTTTCCCCTTGGCATTCAATATCAGACTATTTTGTGTGTGTATGTGTGTGTGACTTGGATGTCTAGCAATTTTGTCACACACTTTTCTTGAAGGTTGTCTGAAGATGTTGAAGTGAAGTTTTCTAAACTGTCTACTGTAACAAGGAGCAGCAGACCCACTTTAAACAGGGAAAGAACAGGTAAATCTAGAATACTCAATTTTTCTTGAATGCATACTATGTGTTTTTAATTCACTCAGTGTTTATACAGCAAAGCACCGTGACATTACAAAAGGACAAACATGTACGAAAATGAAATGTCACAATAATGGATCTCTGTCCTTTTATTTAAGGAGCTCATATCTAGAAAAAGAAATGTTAATAAGTAGCAAATGTAAAGCAGGATAAAAAGAATTACCAAATAAGCAAAAAAGTGATATTGGTGAGAAAGGGAAAAATAATTCTGATTGAGAAGGAGGAAAAAAAAAAAACAGAAAATTTCACATATAAAAAAAGTCATTTAAACTAAATTTTGAAGATTGGAATTCTAGTAGGAGGAACAGTTAGGGGACGGCATTCTAGGTTAATGAGCTAACATGGATGAGATTATACACTATGTATCACATCAATAAGAGACAGATGAGACTAGAAGTAGGACAGTAAGATTATGGAGGTCTAATAATAATACTAATAATAGCTAGCATTTTTGAGCTCTTATATACAAAGTGCACAGCATGATCTCATGAGCAGTCACACAGACTCAACCTGGTAGGTATTGTTTTTAGTCCCATTTCATATATAAGGAAAGAAACTGACGTTCAGAGAATAGCCTCAGATCTCACAAGGAAGTGGTCAGTTCCAACCCAAATATCTTTATTCATAAGCTTGTGTTCTTAACCATTAGGTTGTACAACTTAAAGATTTTGAAATTTGTTTTGTAAGCAGTCTGAGGCCATTTAAGGAGGGGAATGAATCTGATACAACTTGTGTTAGCAACCTAACTGGCAACAGTGGGAAGACTAAATTGGAAGGGAGACTAGAGACAAGGAAACCAATTAGTAAACTGTGGCAACAGTTTAATGGAGAGATATTAAGGAACTAAAATAGGTAGTGGAATAGGAAAAGAGAATAAAGAGACAAATTTAATATTGTGGGAGTAGATTGTGGATTGATCAGATAGGAAAGAAAGCAAGAGGACTTCTAATGATGGCTAGGAAGATGATGGGCTATTTAAATGAGAGAGGGAGCACAGTAAGAGTTATAGGTCTTGGGGTTTATGGTGAAGAATGGGATGGAAGAAGGTAGTGAATATGGTTTGGAACATTAATCATTTAAGATGCTGGAAGAACACACAGGTAGAAATTACATTTGAGGTAAAATAACTATGCTTAATGCTTTTTAACCACAAACACATGAGATTGCAGAATTTAAATTAATAATCTTCTCCATTTAAATCAAGGCAACAACACATTCATTTACTTGGCATTTTAAACCATGAAATCTACTATGTCATAACTGTCACTATGTAAAACACCAAACATTTAATAGTTGCATGTTGTGTCCAAGTGGCACAATTGTCACATAGTCCACAGTAAAATTTCTAGTGCCTGATACCGCTCCTAAAATATTAATGATGATATTGACAATGAAGTTTAAATTTAAATATTTCAGGGTTCTTCTGGAAGTTTTTCTTTTTTAAACAGATTCATTAATTAAGCTAGCAAAATAACACAACAGGAAGTTTTCACACACATCTTATTAGAATATCTTGTCTTTGAAACCTATATATAGCTATTTAAGTGGTCTGTACTTAATACAATAAAATATAAAGGCATACCCTCTAAGGAGAAATAGCATAATACATTTGAGAAAATGAAATGACTATTACTGATAAGAAATTTCAGGTAGATTAAGTCAGTAAAGAATTTTAATGATAAAAAAGCAATGAAAGAATCTAGACATAATGGAACAAATGTCCTAAGTAAATAAAAAATCAGTATGCACCATGAATTAATCTTCACAGTAGGCAAGAAATTAGCCTTGCCCATACTAGATTTTTGTTTTCTTATAACATTTAAAAATCGAGGTATACTCATATAATACAGGATTCACCATAAAGTTTACACTTCAGTGGTTTTAGTATATTCACCAATATCACCAATACAAGCAGTAATCACCACTATCTAATTCTAGAATGTTTTCATCACCCCAGAAAGAAGTCCCATACCTTTTAGCAGTTAGTTCAAATACCCCCTCTCTTTCTTTCCCCTTCTTCAACAACCACCAATCAATTTTCTATGCCTATGGAGCTGCCTGACCTAGACATTTCCTATAAATGAAGTCATACAATGTTTGGTCTTCTGTATCTGGCTTATTTATATTAGCATAATGTTTTCAGGGTTCATCCATGTTGCAGCATATATTAGTTCTTTATTCCATATTATTGCTTAATAATATTCCATTGTATAGATACCACATTTTGTTTATACCTTTGCTGAAAGACATTTGGTTTGTTCCACTTCTTGGCTATTATGAATAATACTGATATAAACACTTGTGTAAATTATTTGTGTGGACATATATCATCATTTTTCTTGGCTATATACCTAGGAGCAGAATCACTGTTATGTGATAATTCTGTTTAATTTTTTTGAGAGAATGTTTTCATAATGGCTGAACCATTTTACATTCCCAGCTGCAACAGATGAAGTTTCCAATTCTCCAAATCCTCGTCAACTCTTACCCATTATTTATTATTATATCCATACTGGAGAATGTGCATGGTATATTAGTGTGATTTTAATTTGTATTTCCCTTATGATGGTTGATGCTGAGGATATAGCCCTGCGATTATTGTCCATATGTATGTCTTCTTTAGAGAAACATACTCAAATTCTCTGGTCATTTTTCCCTGGAATGCCACACAGGTTCTTGCCCTGAGCTTCAGGCAGACCCAGGTGTGCAGGAGCATGGAATCGAACATGAATGATCTTAAGGTCTAGTCTGATGTAAATTAACTGCATTCAGTCACTTCTCTGTGAATCCACTTCTCTCTTTAATTGTTTTCAATCTAATTCCTATCTGCCATCTCTTTAATATAATCCACATGCTATTTTTAAAATTATCAGTATAAGCTAATAAGATGAACTATTTTAAAGAAGGTACCAACAAAACAGAAATAAAGCAGGATCTCTCACTTTCTGAGGCTGATGGTATTGCATTGTATATATGTAAGACATCTTCTTTATCCACTTCTCTATTGATGGGCATTTCAGTAGTTTCCAGCTCTCAGCTATTGTGAATTATGCTGCAATGAACATGGGTGTGCATATATCTCTTTGGATAGGTGTTTTTGTGTCTTTAGGGTAAATGCCCAGTAGGGAAGTAACTGGATCATATGGAATGTCTACTCTCAATTATTTGAGGACTCTCCATACAACTTTCCAAAATGTTTGCACCACTTTACATTCCCACCGACAGTGAATTAGAGTTCCTTTTTCATTTGCAACAACATGGATGGACTTGGAGAGAATTATGCTTAGTGAGATAAGCCAGAGGAGGACAGACATTGTATGATAGCACTCATATGATGCATAAAGAGAAAACCAATGAACATCACAAATTAAACAACACTAAAAGTAAGGAGGGGGGGGGAGAGAGAGAGAGAGAGAGAGAGAGAGAGAGAGAGAGAGAGAGAGAGAGA
>RJWH01004998.1:0-15048 GCA_004363575.1 Solenodon paradoxus | reverse complement strand
CTGTGCTATATGTAAATGTAAAAATACTATTATGTATACCTCAAAACAAGGCATTTCCCAAATGCTATATCTCTTCAATAAAAATAAAAATAAAATAAAATATTAAAAAAGAAATAAAGCAAAGGGACAAAACAAAAAACTTTTAGACTGTAAGACCAAGTGAGTGTTTACCAGAAGGGAAGTAGGTAAATCAGGTAAAAGGTGTCAATTATATGGTGAAGGGCAGAATTTGACTACTAGTAATGAATTTAGTGTAGTATATAAAGATGTTGATTTATAGTGATGAACACCTAAAACTTATATAATGTTATAATGCAATATTACCTCAATAAAAATTTTAAAGCAAAAAGAAACCAAATACTTCATTAATTTTTAATTGGATTATTTATTATTGTTAAATTATAGTTCTTTATATATTCTGTATAGTAGATTCCTATCAAATATATGGCTTGAAAATATTATCTCCCATTCTAAGGGTTGAGTTTTCACTTTCTTTAGAATGTCATATAAACATAAAAATTTTTATTTTTGATGAACTCTTATTTTTTTCCTTGATTGCTTGTGTTTTTTTGTGTCATATCTAAAATACTGTTGCCTTACCCAAGGTTATGTTGATTTCACCTGTATTTACTTCTAAGATTTGTATAGTTTTAGTTCTCACATTTAGGTCCTTGATCCATTTTTAGTTATTATTTAAAATTTTAATTTAATTATTTCATATGTTTACATTACAATATGATATTCTGGATAATAGATTCACAGCTCAATCAATGTGTATATCACAATGTACCCAGCACCAGAATTCTAGTGCCAGACACCACTATAATTTTTACTCTTCAATCCAATGTTCCTCCACCTCTACCTTCATCTCCACATCTACCTCTAACCACATTCTTGCAGCCTATAAGTTCTGTTATTTTTTTTAAGGAAAGGTGCAGGCAGAGATGAAGGTAAGTAAACAGGCAAGCAGGAAGAAAGGGGAGGAATAAGCACTTTATTTTATTTAGTTTTTCATATTGGTTGTTTCCCCTGGCCCCAGGTCTTGAACGGGGGTTCGAACCTTGGGATGCATGTGGACTTATATCTCTGGTAAACTAAACTGCTAGGCCACCGGGGTGCACCGTATTGTGTTTTGTAAATTTATTCTTTTTGATTCTTTATATTCCACATGTGAGTGAAAACATCTGGTACCTTTCTTTTTCTTTCTGATTTATTTGGTTTAGCATAATCAACTCAAGTTCAATTCAGATTGTTGTAAAAGGCACAATTTCATATTTTTAAGTAACTGAGTATAATTCCACTGAGTATAAATACCACATCTTTATCCAGTCGTCTGTTGACAGGCATTTAGGTTGTTACCCTGTTCTGGCTATTGTGAATTGTGCTGTTTTTGAACACAAGGGTTCAAAATCTTTGTGTTTTATGTTTTGTATTCTTTTAAAAGTGGTATATATAAAAATTAATTTGAAATAAATTAAAGACTTGGACGTAATATCTGAAACCACAAGATAGATAGAAGGAAATATATGAAATGCAACCCATGAAATTATTTTCAGAAAGGTCTTTGGGGGAAGTGACACCAATGACAAAAGAAGAAAAGCAAAATTGAGCAAATGGGACTACATTAAACTAAAATACATCTGTACAGTGAAATAAAGCATTGCTAAGGTGAACAAAAAAAACAATTGGTTTTTTGAAAGAAATTGAATTTAGTCTATTTGTCAACTTGTGGATTATTGACATTGTAATAATATTAAAACATAATTCATAAAAGGATATATTTTAATTTACTTACATATTACTTAATTTTAATTCTTTCAACACATTGCAGTTTTTATACATATTTTGTCAAATGAGAAAATTGAATTACCTGAGGCTTATAAATAAGAAGTCAGAAGGAAATCAATTGCTAGATCCTTGTTTCTAGTAGTACAATAACCTAGCAGATTTAGAATCTTGACCAACTCTTCTACTGAAAACTAAAAACATTGGATAGATGCATCAATGAGTTCAATAATCAATTAGGAAATAAAAATAAAAATGTGAAAAAAGAAAGGAAATGAAACATTAAATGTAGCTTTCACAAATGAAGATATTTGCTTTCCTAAATTAAATTGTACTCCTGTTTTCACAATCTCTTGGTTACAGGGAGAAAAGAATAATAATAAAGTGCTTGTCCCAAATGGAACTGCAAAGAAGACCCATTATAAAGTTGAGATAGCACTGGCAATAACTTCACAGAACAGCAAGTTAAAACTAATGCTATCTCACTCCACATTACTAGACTGGGATAATTTCCTCTGTTAAACATTGGTATCAAATGAAGAAAGAAAAATAATCCTCCCTGAGATTTCTTAAGAAAAAAACAGTAACTACACTCACATTTACACAAGTTTTTACACAATTAAAAACCTTAAGCCAATAATTTTGGTGTGCAATAGAAAGCACATATTTCTCTATAGAAACTCACTTTTATTTGATGACTCAAGGAATCAACACCAAGTTCCAAGAAATATGAACTCAGAGAGAAAAGTTACAAATATTTAAGGATACAAGCAATGTTAATTAGAGCTATCAGAAAACATAGAGAGCAGAATAAGATCCATGAAGACTTTGGATTTTGAAATTATGAAACAGAGAATATGAAGTAATATTTACAATGTTTAAAGAAATAAAGAATCATAATGTAAAGAGTTAGAGACTATAAAACAAATTTAAGTTGTTTTGAAAAAATAACCCAGAAAACTTTTAGAAATAAAAACTATAATTGAAATTTAAAAATCTAGTGAACCATTAGAAAAATGACTATGTAAAATATATATCTGACATAGGACCTGTATCCAGAATATATAAAAACTTCTAAAATAAGATTATATGAATGGACAAAAATGACTCCAATATAAGAAATGGGCAAGAAATTTAACAGACACCATGCAAAAGCCAAATAAGCATGTGAAAAATTATCAATATCATTAGTCTTCAGGGTATAGCAAATAATCAAAATGAGATATACATATACAACCATAAGAATAAATACTACTTTGAAAAAAAATCTAATGAAAATTAACAAATACTGGAAAGGGTGTGGAGCCACCAAAACTCTTGTGCATTTCTGATGGGAATGCGAAAGGGTTCAACAAATTTGTAATAGTTATTGGCAAGTTATTATAATGGTAAGCATACAGCTTCCTTTGATCCACCAATTCTTCTTTAAGTATTTAATCAAGAGAAACAATAGCAACAAAAAACAGGTCCACTAAAACTTTCAGAAGACAATAACAGATTCATTCATAATAGCCATGAATCAAATATGTCAAATACCTATCAATAAAAGAACGAACAAATTAATTGTGGTATATTCAGACAACAGGAAAAAATACTCTACCATGGAAAATGAGAATAGTAATTTTTTTGGCAGTGGGAAATGGGAACGTTTCAATGACATGAAATTCTTCCAGACGGCAGAAATAGTCATAGTTTGATAGGGATACAAGGTACATGGTGTATCCATTTGTCAAAACTGTACAATTAAGATTAGTTCTGTTTAAAGACATGGAAACCACTTAAATGCTCAACAGCAGGTGACTGGATAAAGGAAACTGTGAAATATATATATATATATATTTTCCAGTGGAATTCTACAAAGCTAGTTAAAAAGATGAAATTGTTTCCTTTGTAACAGTATGCATAGAACTGGAGGAGATCATGTTAAGCAAAAGAAGCCAGAAAGAAAAAGAGAAGTACAGGATGGTTTTACTCATATGTGGAGTATAAATAAACAAAATAAATGAACAGACTATATCAACGAAATTCACAGGCTGTAAGACTGGTTACCAGAGTGGGGGTAGAGGGGAGGCTACAAAGAAGGGAACAAAGTCATGGTAAAGGATACTAGAACTCTGGTGATGGGTATAGTGTGAAATACAGACTGAGGTTTGATTTCAATATCCTAAAATGAATATAGCAATGTAAACAAAATAAATAATAAATGTAGTATTAAAAATGATGAATGCAGTCTTCTGATTCCAAAATGGCATACTGTTAACCTCTCAAGCTCACTTCCTTCCTACATGCAAAGCCACCTCCCCCCCAAATATTTAGCACCTATGATCTTTGAAAAAATGGGAATCGACATTTCCACAAGGAGAGGGGACACACGTCTCCATAAATGGTAGGAGAAGTCAATATATCTTGGTGTCACACCACCCAGTTTGGAGACCTCAGGGTTATAGGGAGAGATGAGTGAAACTGACACTCTCCCATAGCTAAAGGGCTTTCTCCCTCAGTCAGTGCCACCATATCTTGGAAATGGCTTTCAGTGACTGAACCAAAAATCTCAGAGTGGGCTGGAAAAAATATCTTCCATGTGAACAGAGATACTATTTCTACGTGGTGTGTGCAGTGGAGGCCACCACTGCAGGAAAGCCCCCAGGAGGAAACACCCACTTCCTCAATCATTAGTGTACTAGTGTTGAACAGTTGGTATGCTGAATTGCTTTTCCAGGGGCTGCTGGGAATGGAGGGATATTCACAAGAAATTATGCTTACCCAGAAGCAGATCCTGACTCTTCTGTGGCTTCTGTTGGAACTGGTCTACTTGATAACTGGGCCCACAACTCTTGGGTCTCTCTCCTTGTGCCTTGTTCATGTTTGTGACTCTGGGGTAAACTCTGCATTCCCTACCCCAACTCCAAACCTGAAGGCTGAACTCAGGCCTCAACGCAAGCAGGTTCTAGAACTTCAACAATACTGATGAGTGCTGAGATCATACAACTAAAGGAAATCCAGCATTACAGACAAACACCAAGGACTATATTGTGCACCTTGATACCCTAATGTAAGGTCTTTATATCAGGAAAGCCTAATCCATAGAAGCAAATACAGAATGCCAAACAGATTGAAGAGACAGAGAAATATATACAAAATGATTGACCAAACAAAACCCCAGAGGAAAACTTGAATATAACAGAATTAAGTAAACTACATAGTGAAGACTTTGAGACAACAGTTTTAATACTCACAGAAATAGGGAAAATAATAAAGGAACACAAAGACAACTACAGGAAAGATAGAGGAAATATGAAGCAGTTCCAAACAGAATTCATGGATCTAAAAAACACAATAGAGGGGTTTAACAGAAGGCTGGAATTTGTCAACAATCAAATCAGCAAGGTAAGATATAGGGCATTGGAATGTATCCAAGCAGACCAGCAAAGAGTAAAAAGAATGGAAGTAAATGAAGACAGCATACGAGACCTATGGGATAACATCAAGAGGAACAACATGGCACACTCTTGTGGTATAGCAATTTGGTCCACTGCCTCTGCCCAGTGCCATCTACATATAGCCCAAAGAAATGAGCTTGAATACTGGAGTGGGAGGGAACTAACCAAGAGAAACAACTAAATTAAAATTAAAAAAAAATGCTTTCTCCTGTCTCATCCTGCCTGCCTGCCTGTTCACCTTCATTCCTGCCTGCACCTTTTCTTTAATTAGACATAAAGAGAAAGGAACATCTGTGTCATAGGAGCCTCATAAGGAGAAGAGAGAGAGAAGAGGGCAAACCATTATCTGAAGAAAATAATACCTGTGAATTTCCCTAACATGAGGAAGAAAGACCTGCAGACACAGAACTCAAAGAGTTCCAAACAAAAGAAACCATATCAGACATATACCAAGACAGATGATCATTAAAATGACAGAAATACAAGATCAACAGAAAATCTTAAAAGTGGCTAGAAAAAATGGATGTATACAAAGGAGCCCCTATAAGTCTGTTGGCAGTTTTCTCAGCTAAAACTTTACAGGCCAGAAGGGAATGGAATGGTATATTCAAACTGCTGAAAGGAAAGAACTTGTAAGCTAGGATATGCTGCCATGCTATATAAACACTTGGAATTGAAAGAATGATAAAGACTTTTCCAGATAAGCAAAAGTTAAATGAATTTATCTCCAAGAAATCAGCTTTACAAGAAATGCTAAAGGAAGTTCTCTAAAATGAAAGAAACCTCACTAAAAGCAGCAAGACCTAAGAATATAAAATGTGGGGAGAGGAGAGTAAAAATATGGACTATCAGAATGAGTTCAAACCTAACTTGTTTTCAAGTAAAAAGAAGTTTAACCATAGAAACTTTTATGTAAACCCCAGAGTAACCTCAAAACATAACTCCAGGGAAAAATAAAAAAGTTAATTTTCTTTATTTAAAAGAAAATTAAACATAACATAATTGCTTTCAAAACACCCATCTACAGCAACAACCATAAAACAATGAACTATATAGTAATAAACAGTTATATCAATAATCATTCTAAATGTTAATGGATTGAACTCACCGATCAAAAGGCACAGAGTTGTCAATGAATTAGAAAACGTAACCCAACTTTCTGCTGCATTCAGGAGATACATTCAAAAGATAAACAGGCTGAAATTCAATGGTTGAAAGACAATCCTACAGTCAAATGGTAACTAAAATATAAAACCCAATTATGTTATGCATTAATAAGATTCATTTAAGATGTGAATTCAATATCCTAAAATGACAAAAAATAATAACAAAAAATAATAAAACAATTTAAAAATATTAAAGAGACTCACTTAAGAGAGATAAACATAGACTTAAACATATAAAAAATTGCACACCAAGCCAATAAAGAATCTAAAAAAGCAGAAACTACTCTACTAATCAGATAAAATATACTTCCAGACAGAAAAGGGAACTAAAGACAAAGATGGTCATTATATGATAATAAAGGGATCAATTTAATAAGATATAACTTATCGAAATATATATGCTCAATATGGTAGCACCCAAATATATCAAGCAAATATTACAGACCTAAAGGGAGACATTGACAACATCGCACATAATAGGAAATTTAACATCCCACTCAAAGCAATGAACAGATAGTCCAGAGAGAAAATCAACAAGGAAATACTGTCATTAAATAACAAACTAGATGAGGTGGGCTTCATAGGTATCTATAGTATTTTATCCCAAAGCAATAGACTACACATATTTGTCAAGTGCTCATGGACATTCTCAATTATAAACCATATGTTGGGACAAAAATCAGTTTTAATTTAAAAAGATTGAAATCATACCTAGTATATTTTATGTAACACAATGGCATTAAACTAGAAATCAGCCAAAGAGAAAAGAGGGAAAACTGCAAAGGAGTGGAGAATAACACATTACTATACAAGTATTGAATTTATGAGGAAACCAAAGGTGAAATGAAAGATATTTGGTGTCAAATGCAAATAAAGACATGGCTTCTCAGAACCTATGGGAAGCAGCAGATGAAGTACAAAGAGGGAAATTTGTAGCAATACAGGCCTATGGGAAGAAACAAGGATAATAAATGAAAACCTCAGCCTATGAACTAGAAATGAACTAGAAAAGGAAGAAAAATCAGTATTAGGAAGAAAATAATAAAAAACACAGTAAAATAAACAAAATATGGTCAAAATACCATTCAAAAAAGCAATGAAACCAGGAGCTGTTTCTTTTAAAAGGTAAGTAAAGTAGATAGCTATTGATAAGACTCACAAAGAAGAGGAGAGAGAAGACTTAAATAAATAAAATCATAAGTGAAAGAGGAGAAACAACAGAAATAAAAAAAGATAATATGAGTATTATGAACTTTTCTGTGGCAACTAATCTAATAACTTAGAAGAAATGAACAAATTCTTAGAAACATACAATCCAAAACTAAATAAGGAAGAAGCAGATAACCTGAACAGAGTGATTACAGACACAAACTTGAAACAGTAATTTAAAATCTCCCCCAAAACAAAAGTCCTGTCCATATGTTTCATTAGTGAATTTTACCAAACTTCCAAAGATGAATTAGTATCAAATCTTCACAGACTTTTCAAAAAATTGAAGAAGGCAAACTTCCAAACTCTTTTTATGATGTCAATAATACTGTGATTCAAAAATCAGAAAGGGATATTCCAATACCAAAAATTACAAGTCGATATCTCTGATGAATTTTGATGCATAAGTATCAACAAAATACTAACAAACTGAATTCAACAACTCATTAAAATGATCATACACCACAATAAAGTGGGATTAATTCCAGGGCTGCAAGAAGTTTCACCATGTGCAAATCAATGAAGGTGATACAGCACATGAATTAAAGGAAGGACAAAAAAAAAATATATATATATATATAATTATCTGAAGAGATGCAGAAAAGGCATTTGATAAGATTCAACACCCTTTCATTTTATAAATCCTCCAAAATGTGTATAGACAGACAGTACCTCAATATAATAAAGGCTATAAATTACAAACCCACAAGCAACATTGTACTCAAAGGGAAAATACTGAAAGCTTTTTGTCTATGATCAGGAACAAGGCAAGGATGTCCAATCTCTCTATTTTTTTATTCAATATAGTGTTGGAAGTCATGGTCTGTGCAATTAGATGAGAAACATATATAAAAGTTATCCAAATTGGAATGGAAAAAATGATTTACAGATGACATGGTAATGTATAGAACAAACCCCCAAAGGCTCCAGTAAAATGTCTCTAGAAACAATTAATAAATACAGTAAAGTGACAGGATACAAATTTAATATATGAAAATCTGTTACTTTCTTATATCCAAATAATGAACTACCAGAAAGAAAACTCAGATAAACAGTCCCACTTGCAATTACATCAAAAAATGAAAAATCTTGGATTTATGACAAAGTAACAAAGAGCATACAATGGGGCAAGGGCCATCTCTTCAATAAATGGTTTGAGAAAGTTGGACAATCACATGCAAAATGTTGAAACTAGATCACTAACACCATAAACAAAAAATTCATCAAAATGAATTATAAACTTGGATGTAAGACCTTTAACCATAAAATACATGGAAGAAAACATAGTAAAACACTTCTTGTCATTGGCCTAAGATGTCTTTGGGAATTGAACTCCAATATTAAGTGAAATGAAATCCAAGGTAAACAAATGGCACTACATCAAACTAATATTCTTCTGTACAGCAAAAGAAACTTTAATCAAAACAAAATACATTCTACTGAATGGGAGAAGATAAGTTGCACATCATACATCTGATAAGGTGTTAATATTAAAAATAAATACAGAATTCATAAAACTTGAAAACAATAAAAACAGTCCGATTAAAATGGGCAGAAAATCTGAACAGAAACATCTCCAAAGGAGACATACAGATGATCAACAAATACATGGAATGATGCTCCACCTTTCTTGTTATTAGGGGAATCTAAATGAAAACATCGATGAGATTATTACCTCACACTTGGGAGAATTATTATCTAAGAGTTTGGAAAGAATAAGTGTTGGCAACAACGTGGAAAAAGGAGAACTATTGGTAAGCATGTGAATTGGTGCAATCATTATGCAGTATGGAGAGTCCTCAAAGATTTGATAATAGAAATTCCATATGATCCAATTATCCCACTATTAAGTATTCACCCTAAAAACACAACAGTGGAAAGATATATTCACTCATCTTCATTATTTAAATTAGAAAAGAGCTAGAAACAACCTAAGTGCCTTTAGACAGGTGATAAGATAAAGAAAAAAATATTGACATATATGTATAGATATAGATATACATATATGTAAAGAAGACTACTTAGCATTCAAAACTAATGAAGTCCTGCCATTTGCAATAACATGCATGGAGCTGGAGGTATATATGATTAGATAAACCAGAAGGAGAACGACAGGTATCATATGATTTTGCTCATGTATGTTATATAGAGAAACCAAGCAACAAATGAATGAGATAAAACAAAAGTAAGCTCTTAGTCTATAAAATCAATTTAATTGGTTCCTCAGTGGGAAGGCAGGCAAATTGGGAGGAAGGTTTCAGTCATATGCTGACGGAAGAACTGGAGCTGTATGCTGAACATGATATATTTTGAACAGATGTTGATTAACAATGATCCACAGCTTAAACCTATGTAATGTTATGATGTAATGTTTCTTCAGTAATATTCACTTAATTCAGAGAGTAGATAAATGATATAGGTCATATTTTTGGATCCATGTATAAATGAGGAATATCAGAGAAGGAATAAGTGAAGATAAAATTAAAAAACCTTCTGTTTAATAGTATTTCCAACATTGTTTTCAATTCTGTATGATCATGTATTTATCTCTATGTGTGTGATGTATTACAGTATATTATATATCTATCTATATGTATATATCTTTCTATGTTTTACATATAAGTATACTTATATACCCATTCTTGTTAAAACTAAGAATAGATAACTTGATAAATAATACCTACAAAAATAACTATGGCTAACATCACACTTAATGGTGAGAAGCTCAAAACTTAGGCAAGGATGTCTTATCACAACTTTCAACATCACACTGGATATCCTAGATAATGCAATAAAACAAAAAATGTGTAAGGATTAGGTAGATATCAAACTGGCTTTGTAGGTGATATGATCCTCCATGTAAAAAAAGTCTGACATTAAACAACTGGAGCTAGCAAGCCATTTTAGCAAGGTTGCAGGATACAAGGTTAAAAAACAAAAATCGATTGCATTTCTATATATCAGCAATGAACAAAAGGAACTTGAAATTAAGAGCACAATTACATTTATAAATATGTTCAAGCTAAAATGAGGAAAAATGAAGAAAAAACAGCTAAATAGTTATATTCCATGTTCGTGAATAGAAAAACTCAAGTTGTCAGTTCTTCCTAAATTTATCTTTAGAATCAATATAACCACAATCAGAATCCCAGTACACTGCTTTGTGTATATTGGCAAACTAATTCCAAAGTTTATTTCAAGATGTAAAAGACTACAAATAGTCAACACAAAGTTGAAGGAAAAGAATGAAGCTGGAGAACTGACAATACTCATTGTCAAGACTTACTATAAAGCTGCAGTATCAAGACAGTGTAGTATTGGCAATTTAATAGACAAATGGATCAATGGAACAGAATCCAGAAATAGACCCACATAATATAGTTAATTTATCATTTCAAAGAAACATAGGCAA
Source organism: Solenodon paradoxus (assembly GCA_004363575.1). Taxonomy (NCBI): domain Eukaryota; kingdom Metazoa; phylum Chordata; class Mammalia; order Eulipotyphla; family Solenodontidae; genus Solenodon; species Solenodon paradoxus. Next base: position 4,036 of record RJWH01004998.1, on the reverse strand, counting down.
TACAATATATAGAAGATAGCCTTTTCAATAAGTAGTCCTGGTAATACTGGATATCCACATGAAACAAAATAACTCTAGACACAATTCTTACATCCTTCACAAAAACTAATTAAAAATGTATCATAGTCCTAAAAAATGTAAAATGCAAATACCATGAAAGTCAAGAAGAAAGCACAGGAGAAAGTCCAAGTGGCCTTGTTTTTAGATATAACACCAAAGTCATAATACATGAGAGAATTAAAAAGCTGAACTTTATGAAAATTAGGGAAGAGATGGACAAATTGGGTAAAAGGATTTAATTTTATGGTGAAGGATAGAATTGAACTGTTGGTGGTAAACATAAAACATTATATACAGATACTGATTTATGATGATGAACTCCTTAAACCTATATAATATTATGATGCAATGTTACTTCAATAACATAAAAATTTAAAAGAAATGACAAAGATTCATGGAAAACAAAAATTAAATGTTTCTGTTTTGTGAAAGGCACTGTTGAGATTGGAAAAACAAACCAGAATGTAAAAAAATGCAAAATATATGATAAATTACTGCTCTCCAAAATATACAAAGAACTCTTAAAGCTCAAAATAAGAAAGAAAAGTCAAATTAAAAATGAGCGAAGGATTTAAACAGAGAGTTCACAAAAGAAGATATATAGATGGCAAATAAGCACATGAAAAGATACTCCACATCAGAGATCATCAGAGAAAGTAAATTAAAATAGCAATTGCATACCACTACCTACCTATTAGAATATCAAAATGCAGAACACCAACAGCACCAAATACTAGGAATGATGTGGAGTAACAAGAACTCTCAGTCATTACTAGTTGGAATACAAAATGTCATAAGTACTTTGGAAGGCAATTTGTCACTTTCTTAAAAAAAAAACAAGTAATTCTGCTCTTCTATTAATTATTCTAAAGAAAAAGAAGAAATATTTTTAAAAAATGAAGTAACACTCTTACCATGGGATCCGGTAATTACAATCCTTGATATTTACTAAAAGGAATTGAAAACTTATGTCCACACGAAATCTATACATGGATGATCATAGAAGCTTTATTTCTAATTGCCATAACTGAAGCAATGAAGATATCATATAGTAAGTGAATGGGTAAATAACAGCAGAATATGAGCACACAAATAATAAAGGAAGAGAAGAAGGAGAGTTAGTGTACAGAAAATATACAAAAAACTGAATCAACAGTTAAATGTTTAATTTTTAGCAAGAATTATAAGACTGAAAATTCACTGGTGAAATTATCAATAAAATAGAGAAAAAATATGAAAAACTATAGAGAAAGTATTGAAAAGAAAATAAGAAGATATAATGAACTATAGAAAATTAACTTTAAAAACAAAATGGACAAATTTCTAGAGAAGTATTAGTTAATAAGTTAGTCTCAAGAGGAAATGAAAAACCTGAATAGTCCTAACTTATTTATTAAAATTAAATTGGTAGTTAAAACTATCCCACTAAAGAAATTAGTCCCATAGGTTTTGTTTCATGAGCTCCACCAAACATTTAATAAACAAGTAGCTCTGCTCTTCTGTTAATAATTCTAAAGAAAAAGAAGAAATATTTTTAAAAAACAAAGCAACACTCCTCAATTCACTTCTTATGGTAAGCAATAATCTTAAATCTTAAAAGAACAGGATGCTAAATAGAAAAGGATAAAAATAGAAAATTTTAGGTCACTTTTGCTGATTATCACATATGCAAAAATATTAATAAAAAGATTGGCAAAGTGAATCCAGGAATGTCTTAAATAATAACACATAATGACCACATTGGGATTATCCCAGGAATAGGAGTTATTTCCTATCAGAAAGTCAGCCAGTATATCACTATATTAACTAATCAACGGAAAATAAGTGTTCCATTTTAACGTATACAGAAACATGTTTGATTAAATTCAGTCTTCATCATGTTAAATACTTTTACCAAAGTAAACTAGAAAATACATTACCTAACAAAAAGTAGCTACGAAAAAGTTGATACTAGACTTTCTACTTAATGGCATGATACTAAAAGCATTCCTTTTAATGTAGGAATAGGCAAAGGCGCTTATTTTCACTTCTTTTCTTCAATGCAATAGAGGATATAGCTAGTGCAATAAGGCAGAATAATGAAAAGAAATATAAGGATTGACAATGAAGAAGCAAAACTGTTATTTTCAAATTATAAGATTTACTAGAAATGCAAAATTATCTACAGAAAAAAACATTTATGGTTAATTAGAGGATTTAATGAAGTTGCTAAATACAAGGCTAATATGCAATAAAATCAATTATATTTCAGTTATACCAGCAGAAAAAGAGAAACTGGAATAAATATGTAATATTTAAAATAGCATCAAAACACATCAATTAACCAGGAATAAATTTAACAAAAATGCAAAAATTGCAAGGATTTCTGAGGAGAAAATTATAAAACCATATATATATGCACACACACACATATATACACGTGTATATATATGTATATATACGTGTATATATATTTATATATGTACTATTAGAGATATATGTCCTATTTGGGGTTGGATCAGTCAATATTATAAAGATAACAAATTTCCAAAACTTGATAAATAAATCCTAGTGCATTTATTTTTATGGAAAATTATGAACTGCTCCTAAAATATGTATGAAAATGTAAGTGACCAAGAGTCACTAAGATAGTCTTGATGAAGAACAAGATGAAGAGTTTTGTCTTATAAACTATTAAGAATTATGGAGCTGTAATAATTCAAATATTCTAGCATTGGCCCAGGATAGACAAGAATTTACCAATGGAACAGTGGGCCAGGAAACATATATATATATATTATATATTATATTTATACACATAATATAAATATAATATATATGAAAATTTATGAGAGTTGGCATTGTTGATCTGTGAAATATGGACTTTTCAATAAATAATGCTGGGACTAAGGTTATCCATATGAAGAAAAAGAAATTAGATTACTTACCTCTCAGCACTAAAACTAAACTCAGGTAATTTAAAACCAAATTGTCAAAGGTATAATTATAAAAGTTTTATAATGCAGAATAAAAAATTCATGAATGATTCATGAACCACAAACCAAAAATACGAGACATAGTTGAAAATAATGAAAAGCAAGTTTACATTAAAATGAAGATGTTATCTTCATTTAAAAGGAAAAAGCATAAAGAGAAAATACAGAAGTCGTGAACTAGGGAAAAATATATGCCACACATATAACTGACAAGAAAGATGTCCAACATACATGGGCAACTTTAAAACTCAATAAGAAAAAACTGGTAAAAGGTATGAAAAGGCACTTACAGTAGAAAAAATATGAGTTACCAACAAACATATGAAAAGATGCTAAACTTCATTAATAATTAGGGAAATGAAAGTTAAAATAACATGTTATGATTGATAAATTAAGATAAGGAAGTCTTAACAATATCAGTATTGGGAATAAAGATGTGTAACACTGAAAGAGTTTAATACTGTTGAAGGGAATATGAAATGACACAAATTTCAGAAACGAATTTGGTGTTATTCAATACAATTGAAAACATACATATACTGTGACAATTTTATCTTTTGGTAAAATTCTACGGGAGTATTTTGAAACCATGGATCACAAACCATTAGGGACTCACAAACTTGATTTTGTGAATCCTAAGCAGCATTTTAAATGAATACAGCTCTGGTTCAAGATGGTGACTTAAGAGGCTGTTTGGCTTACCCTAAGAAACTAGTTGAATCTACAACTATATATGGAACTCTTCATGAATAAAACCCCTGGACAAGTAAACAATTGACTTGTAAGAGAAAGCCCACATCAGAAAAGAGGCAGCTTCGGGGAGATATTGCTGAATAGGAACCAGGATTTGACAAGGTGACCGAACATAAAGTGAGGACCTGGAAAGCCCTGCACAGTTCTCGTACCCTGACAAGAGGAGATCCCATGCCCCAGGCCCTCCTGAAGAGAGGTAACCACATGTGTGCTGTGTTTGGCCCTAGAAGAAGTGGCTATGCTCACAT
>RJWH01004997.1:72262-88817 GCA_004363575.1 Solenodon paradoxus | reverse complement strand
GAGGGGAACTGGGCCTTTCTGTGAGTATCAGTCTTCCTAAGCCTTAGCTTCCTTTGAACCACAGCTTTCTGTGAAGCTGATGCAGAGCCTTCTGATTCTCGGACAACTAATCCTTGTGCCACTCACCCCTGTACTGTCACCTCCCGGAGTGGAACCACGTCTTTTCTTTGCGTTGCTCACAATTTCCTCTTCTTTTCACTGGGAGAACGTTGGAGCATATGCCAAAATACCACGTGTTCAGTCGGTCATGTGTGTCAGGTATTAATTCAGCCATGTTTGACCCAAGTCCTCCTAGGAAGTATCACCATTGGACAGTGACATTAGAGAGACGGAAACACTGTAAAGCAAACTGAATGGGAACAGAGAGGGTGGAGGCCAGGAAGTAAAGTATTTGAGTCGTTTCTCTTTCTCTAAACATAGGAGAGAAATGTTAAAATCTTTTTGACTTCAGGCTGCATTCTCTCAACATTGAAAAAGGAAGAACTAAAATAACTGCTGCATTGAGAGGTGCACGTTGCAATCGAGACTGGAGGTGAAGCCCAGAGCTTTTCCTAATTCGCAGTCCCCGAGTTGGCGCTCAGAGGAAGACCAGAAATTGTACCAAACGTGAAATATGACTTTCAGAAACCATTCCTTCTGACAATAGTATTATTTCTGACAACGTTGCAGTCTTTTTTTCTTACCCATAAATTTTCAGACAGGAATCACGCTGAGATCAGATGAGAAGTAATCATCGCTTCAGGCTGACGGGAGTGTTCATCACTGCGGTGCCTGCAGGGCGGTTCATTGTTGCAGCCAGTCAGAAGGCACACAGTGGCTTATCTGAAAGGTTCCTGAAGCAGGACTGAATGTCATCGTGACTAATTTTATACAGTTAAAATGCCACGGGCTTCCTTCAGAATTAAATCATTGATTTTTAAAGTTTTGCTCCTCAGAGAAAGAAAAAATAACAGTGTTCCAAAAACAAAAGCATAGCATCACACCACCCAGCTTCGTCTTCCCTTCTCCGTCACTCACGCTCACATGCACGTGCACAAACTCACGCACACGCACGCTGCATCTCCTTGTGCTACGTTCTGTGACTGGGTTTGGCGTGGAAAGAACTAGAAGTTCAGTGTATCTGGAAGCTGGAGGTGGTCAGGAAGAGGCCGGGCCTCGAATCACGCGCTGTTCCCTGGGCACGGGCGCTGCTGGCGCGGAGCTGTGCCCTGTGCTGGGAGTGTGCTCGCCAGTGTCCTTGATTGTAAGTAAAAGAGTTCAGTCCCATCTTGGACATGCTGGCTGCTCTCGGGAGGACAGGTGACAGGTCCTGGGAGCCAGAGGCGAGTGGTCACGAGAGGTGACTGTCACTGTGTATCATGGTGGTCCCTCAGGTCCCTGCCACCTCTAATGCACCTGACCTGCGACTGTTCTCACCTCTTGTCTCGTCAGTTATCCTCTAGAGAAAGAACACGAATGTCTTAAAGGAGCACGGTGTCGGAGGCCAGTCCAGTGGTCAGAGGGTGTGTCCACTGTTTTACCCAGATGGCAAGTTTTCTGCCCACAGCCCTCTGGTCAGCGCGTCCCCAGGTCCTGGACTCTGCCACCCTCGCCTGGACGTCCAGGCCCGTCTCCCCGCCAACCTGCCCCTGCTCAAACCCACAGCTCCCCTGCCTGGGCGCAGCAGTGACTCCACCCGCCTGTCACAGCCTGTGAGATGGCTCTCCCGTCCTGCGCGTGTCCCTCTGCTCGCTCACTGATGTGCTGGCTCTCAAGTACCTCCACTGTCCGGCCCTCTGAGCTTCCTCCGATGTCTTACCATGAGGTCTCAGGAGCCGTGTCACTTTAGCCACTGCACACCGTGCCCACCTGTGTGACACCACAGTCAGAACATGACACAGCTGCCCCGACGGTCACCCCACTCCCTTCCCTTCAGCCTCTGGCCCCAGCAGGGCTGTCTGCGGTGCCGTCTCTGGATGCGGGGCATGGCCTCTGGCGCTGGTTCCAAGGTCCACGCTCCTGTCGCACGGAGCATCTTGGGGCCCTCGTGTGACTCACGCATTTGTTTCTCGTCTTCGGTCAGTGAGCTGGGCATGCCAGCGTCAGCTCCGTGAATAGAGCTCTGCAGCGTTTGCTTACAGGTTCCTTGCGAGTTCCCGCTCTCGGTCCTTTGGGGCCTAGAGTAGGAGTGGAGTTCCAGGAGGGTCATTACAGTAGTTCCATGCGTGGATGTTTTTAAGAGAGGAAGGGGGAGGAGAAGCAGCATTTTAAGGAAGGGAGGGAGGGAGGAAGGAAGAAGGAAGTAGTTGTATTTCTTTGTCTTTGTTTTTATTTATATTTGGTTATTCCCCCACCACCCCCCGCTCTGGTCTTGAACTTGGGTCCTTGGGCATTACTGTGTCACGCCCCAGCTGCCAGCTCAGCTTCTGTGTCACCAGGTCACCATGTTTGAATTTCTGAGTTCTCACACAGCTGTTCCCACGATACCAGTTTCTGTTTCCACATAAGATGTACGCAGACGCCGCTTTCCACACCCGCATGGGCGCTTGGGCACTGTCTTGGGCGGTCGCCCAGGGGAGCGGGCATGAGGTGCTGTCAGGGTCGTTAGACTCTTTCCTCCTGCTGTGAGGAGGAGCCCTTGTCCCCGTGCTGACTGAGCATCGGGAGTCTTTGGAGAAATGTCTGCTCGAATTCCTTGTATTTTAGTTGCACTGTCTGTCTGTGTTGCTGGGCGGCGAGTTCTTTACACACTGGTACCAGCTCTTCCCAGCTGTGTGCTCGCAGGTGTCCGCCCCCATTCTGCGGGCCATCTTGGTTTTCTTGGTAATGCCCTTTGATGCGCTAAACTATAATTTGGATCCAATCTAATTTATTTCTTTTGTTCTTTTGTGGCTCATGCTTTTGGGTTCCTATCTCAGAATCCATTGGAGATTTGATGGGGTCGGCATTGGACTCTCTTCACAGTGACATGGACATCAGACCTAGCAATATCGGCTCTTCCAACCCGGACGGTCAGAATGCCGCCCCGCCTTTCCCTCAGATCTTGTGCAACTTCAGCTCATCGGCTGCTTCATGGCTGTCAGGTGAGACTCTGGCAACTTCCCCGCTTGGCTGCTCGGTCTCCATGCCTTCGGGGTAAGCTGCTCCACAGCCGGAGGGCCAGCGTCCAGGACCACGCCGCTCCCCTCCCGGGAGGTGCTGTGACCTGGTGGAGATGGGTTGCAGAGCTCAGCCAGGAGCAGGGTGGGCTCGGACTCTGATGCTGGGCTTTCCGACTCCCGCCCGCAGACACGGCAGACCAGCCCCGGCCTCCGGAGCCGAGCCCCCTGCTGCTGCCCCTCCAGCAGTAGCTGTGACAGGTGTGGGGAGCCTGGCTGTGTGTGTGACCCGTCTGGCCGCCCGCCGTGTTCTGTCTGCGTGCTGTCCAGCTGCGGGGGTGCTGCCCACGCCTGGTGAACCGGAAGTACACCCTCCCGCTTCCGACGGTGCGCGAACGGGACCCAGAGACACGGGCCGGGGGAGGAGCCTTTGCGAGAGCGCCATGTGGCCCTGAGTCCAGCATGAGGGTTCGAGAGTTACCCTTTGACCACTGTGCTCAGTGCGTCCTCCAAAGCTGGAGCTGAACCATCGTCTTCAGGCTCCGGGAGGAACTGGCTTGTGGTTCCAGAGGAAAACGAAGAGCAGGCTTCCCGCAGGTCTCCCGAGAGCAGGCTGCTACCCTGTTGCACTGTTACCCGGAGCCTGGCAAATGCTGGCTGGACCGCGAAGCCCTGGGCTGGTGAGCCCTGTCTGGGGGCGCAGCTCCCCGAGGAGGGAGGCGGGACTGGAGCTGGAGCGGTGACTGACAGGGAGGCCTCCAGCCTCCATGTGTGCTCAGGACACCGGCAGTGCCGGGGACGCACGCGCCCAGCACAGCGGGGCTGGACGTGCCTCTAGGTTTAAAGCTGGAGACACTACCTGGGTGGAAGACTAATCACTTCAGCAGAAGTGTCAGCAGTCAAGATACAAACTGTTCCTCAGGAAGCTCGAGAAAGCCACTGACTCCACTCCAGCTGAGAAGGGTCGAGGGCCCGACAAATTCAGAAGGAAGATTTGAGCAGCCAGCAAGCGAGCAGAAGGAAAAAGCCAGCTCACAGGCTGCTGGAGAGACGCACAGCTCAGCAGGGAGGCCCGGCTGTGGGCGCCCGTGGAGGAGGGTTCCTGACGGAGCAGGGCATGGCGGATGTGGGGGGAGCGGGCCGGCTGAGGGGCCCGTTTGCCAGAGGGCGGCCCATCCACACCAGCAGAGCAACTTCGTGTCTGTAACACTGTCGCCTTGTGGAGGCCGCGTGGGTCTGCATTCATACCCGGTGCGGTCCACGCTGTGCGTCCGTCCACAGGTGACATCAGATATGCCTGACGCCCAGCTTCAGAGATGCATCGGGCACCACTGTACGCACATCGATCCCTGTCTGCACCCGTAGCTGTGACATGACGCCCCTGTCAGTGATATGACCTCCCTCGGCGCCCCCATATGTGGTATGACTGGACAAGCACTGCAGTCACTGCCCCCTAACTGGACCCGCGCGCCAGGCTGAAGGAATCACCACCCTGGGCTCAGGAAAGGCAACCACCGGTGACCTGTGCATGTGCTGTCATCCCTCATCCCTTCTCCGGGCTGCAGGGCGCACCCCTGGGCCACACTCCAGTGAGAGCCACTCCTTGTCTGGACCCTTCTGCCCCCATCGGCCAGAGTGGGTCTCCTTCCCTGGGTGTGTTCACAGCCTGTCGTGCCATCGCAGCTCTCACCCCGACACCACACCCTCTGTTACACGTGCGGGTAGACCTAGAAAGTAACCTTGCGAGGTCAGGGTCCCACGCTGTGTCCTCTGAACTGACTCTCCATGCAGCAGCCCGCTGAGAGCCGTCCACCCTGCTGCACGCCGCTGGGACGCCTGCCTCAATTGCATCACGAATCATTGTGCCATAGGCCAGGTGTGGCCATGGAGAGCACTGCCCGGACCCAGGGCACCTGAGCAGGGTAAGCAGCTGTCCTTCTCCTGGGCTGTCACTGGCTGATGTCAGCTGGGACCCTGCCCTCCCCAGAGGCTGTCAGTCCGCAGTCAGGAGGAGCCCTGCAAGCGTCAACGTGGACAGGTTCTCGGAAAGGGTGCTGACTTTGCTGCAGAAAACCCACCTGCATGGCCTGAGAGCATGTGTCCCCAGATCCCCTGTGGAAGCCCTGACCCCTGTGGTACAGGGGGTGAGGCCTGAGGAGGTGATTAGCACTCAGTGGCATCACGGACAGGGGGTCTTCACCATGGGCCCAGTGGCCAGGCAAGAGGGATGCTGGAGTTAGCTGCCTCCCTCCCTGTGTGCTAAGACGTCATGTGAGGACACCAGCAGCCATGGGAAGAGGTCGGGGCCGCCCCGCTGACCAGCACTTGGTCTTGGCTGCCAGGCCCAGAGCTCCGACCCAGACCGAAGCCGCTCTTGTTGCCGCCGGCCTGGACACTGCCTTTGTGTGACTCATCACCGAGGGCAGAGCCGTCCAGAAGTGCACGCCAAGATCCGGAGAAAGCTTTGGCAACTACTCCGTCTCTCCGAGAGGAGGTGACTCCCGGGCCCTCAGTGCCCTGAAGCGGCGTTACTTGGCGTTTCCGAACTGGATGATGGTGGGAGAGATGCCGGTCCTGTGGCACCCAGGCACGTGCAGAGAATTCTGGAACAGACGCTTCCCTTTCCAGCGAGAGAAGCCAAGCCAGCATTTAGGTTACTGCGGGGTCACGACGAGTCTTATCAAACACAAAAGCAAACCTGTCTCGACAAGCGTTTCTGAAAACGCGTCATTCCGTGGCTCTGAGAGGCAGCCTTACCTTTTCTTCCTTTGTCACTGGGTTTCTGTTTTTGAGATTTTTTTGGGTTTTTTTCCTAAGGAAAGATGCGGGCAGGAATGAAGGCAAGCAGGTAGGCAGGCAGGCAGAGAGAGGAGGATGAAACATCTTTATTTCTATTTAGTTGTTCACGATTGTTGTTTCCCCCAGGCCTGGGACTCAGACTCAGGGGTCTGTGGCCTGCTCCTTTGGAGGCGATTTATCTAACCACTGCTCCACCAGGGCGCACCTGTTTTTAAAGTATTTAAAACTTTACTGAAGGAACCTGGTCTCATAGCATCCTAAGGTCCCAGGTGTATCATTGTAAACGACACCCATACATAACAGTAGGTTCACCAGCAGCCAGGGCGCCCCTCCACCACCTAGCCGAGAGTTTTGCATGGGGTATTTTAAAGTGACACAGTTGGAAAATGTGACCTTAGAGACAAATTGCAAAGGCGTCTGCAGACTTCACTCTCTCCTATAAGTAGCAGGCAGAGCGCCCTGAACGTCCCTGCACCACGGACAGGGTGCCAGGATGGCTGCAAGCTTGAGAGTCCCCTCCCCGTGACCCTGCCCACTTGCTGTCCTGTGAGCAGGCACGACCGTCTGTGGGACAGAATGCAGAGCCAGACTCGTGCTGACTGCTTTTCTGTGCTTTGTGTCTGGAAACGGAGGAAAGATTGTCATGTGTGAGGGTGTCAGTTTAAAAAGTGCTGCCCCCCCCCCCGCTTTCCACCTGCCCATCTCTGTGTCCCTCTCCACCACAGTTAAGGGGGTGAGACGGTGGGTGTCACTGGCCCTGAATGAGGGCAGTGTCTCAGCTGAGACCTGGAGGCTCTTGCCAGCGGTCTTCACGGGGCTCTTTTGCCCTCCAGACCAGCACATGCTGGTTCCTCGCGGCCGGTGGTGTTCCCCCCGTGAGGAACATGGACACTGTCACTTCCTCCCTCTAGGGCTTCAAAACCTGACCTGTGCCTCCCACCTGGACTGTTTTTATGGAGCAGCTTCCGAGTCTAAAGGATGCTTCGCGAGTCCCTGAGTTGTGGAGGCGTCAGCGAGGATAGCGTGTCACATGGATAACCGAGCCTCGGAGGAGGCCAGTGTCCGTGCCGTGACGAGTAAACCACTGGGCGCCATGGGGGCGCTCGCCTCCTGGCTTGTCCGGTCGCCGTTCTGCGCCGCTTGTGCAGAGTAGCTCTGAAGGGTCCGGTGCCCAAGAGGAAGTTGCGTGGTCTCTGCTACACGTCGTTTGAGACGCAAACTCAGCTTTAGTGTAGATGTGTCTTAAACGACGCTGTTACCAGCGCCCGCCCCTGTGGGCAGTCACGTGTTAACGTGTTAAAGCACTGTTGTGGATTAAATGTTTTTGTGCCCCCGCCGTTTATAGGTGAAATCTTGAACCTCAGTGTGATGGCATGAGAACGTAGGGACATCTTCTCCGGGAGCACTTTGGGGAAGCGGCCTCACCGACCCCAGGCCTGCTGGCATCTAGACAGACTTCTAGCCCCGACTGAGGGGAATCCCCTCTCTGCTCACCATAGCCTGGTGTTTTGTGATCACAGACTAATGGGCTAGGACAGTTATCTAGAAAGTTAGGAAATGGACGTCACGTCAATCTGCATGCGAATGAGTCCCCGAGGCCAGCGGTCTGGCCAGAGGGTCACGCCAGCCCTTGTGCTTTAGAGTGAAGACATCTAATCAAGGCCACCGCCTAGGAGGAGTGACTTCCAGATACCATCATGCTTCTTTTGCTTTAATTATACGTCCACAGAATGAGCCTGTGTTCTTTCTGCAATTTCACTTTAATTGGCGCCGTGATGACATTGCCCGCCATGCTGTCTGCGCACCACAGAGCGCGCAGGGACAGATTTCAGGCGCCACGGCCGTAGTGCGGCTGCCCTAGCCGTCCCTGCACGTACTTCACGTGTGTTAGGGTGGAACGCAGAATGCGTGCTTGATAAAGGACGGGTGTCCAAAGTGCACAAAGTAAAGCTTCAGAAAAACAATCCACTTTAAAAAATGGACAAGGACACTCCGCCAGAGAAGACACCCGGAGGGCAAAGGGACACGTGAAAAGAGGTCACCTCGTGTGCTGTCAGGTACATGCAGTGGGAACCCCTCGCAGCCCAGAGCACCGAGCCTGACGCCCGTGCTGGGTGGGGTGGCGCCGCAGGAGCTGTCACCACTGCTGCTGGGACTACCCCATGGTGCGGCCACTGGGGGACACTTGGGTGGCTTCTTAGGAAGCTAAACTTAATCTTGCCCCATGACGCAGCAGTTGCGTTTCTTGGTAATTACCCAAAGGAGTGTGTCCGCGCGTGAACCTGAACACAGGTTTTCTCCGCCGCTGAGCTCTGGTCGCCCAGACTCCCGGGGTGCTGTCGGCAGGTGCTAGAGAAATAAAGGGTGTGCACCCAGACAGTGACAAAGAGGGGCGCGTCCAGCCACTACGACTGGAGGAACCTTACATGCGATCGTGAGCAGAGGACGGCAGTCTCAGGCGGACACGCTGTGGGCCCCCAGCTCTGTGGTCTGAGGACACGCAGCTCTGGAGACACGAAAGCACAGTCGCCCGGGGGTCCCCGGTCTGTAGGGGGCTGTGGACAGTGGGGCACAGGGAAACTTGAGGACAGTCAGCTATACACCGGCGTGACTGGGGATAGGTGACATGCATTCGCCACAACCCATAGGCCTGTAACCACAAAGATGAGCTTTGAAAGTCTGGGATTTAGTAACGAGGGTCAGTATCGCTCACTTGTGGCAAAGGACGGACACTCTGCAGGTGTCCCTCACGGGAGGAAGTGTGAGTGATGGTGGCAGTTTCCGGGGACGGTGTGTTTTAGCTGCTCATTTTGCTGTAAAGCTAAGACAATAAGAAAAAAGAATAAGCAGATGTACTAATTAAAAATCCCTGGGCTTGTTGCTCACTCAGAAGCTCCCTGCAGTGGTTCTAAGCAGCCAGGCTTGTCAGGGTCTCAGCGCCGGAGGTCAGGCGTGCGTAGTCAGTGGCGTGCGTCCTGTCCCCGCTAAAGAAGAGCCTTGGGAAGACGGGCTGCCAGGTGGCCCCTGCCTCCCTCCCGCTCAGGGATTCTCCTCTCTCTCTTCCTTTTCTCAGTTCCATTCCTGCCCTTTCCTCTCCCGTTTGATACAGTAACCCCTTGGGATGCAGGCCACCTCCTGCATCTGTGGCATGGGTGGCGCCGGCCCTGCCGCTCTAGGAGATAGCAGGAAAGGCCTGCAGCTGCTCTGGGTGCCAGTGCTGGCCCACCACCCCGCCTGAGCCCTTAGCTGCGCCTGCCCCCTCTCCACCTCCCCTTTCCCTCTTCACAGCCCACCACCCAGGTTTCCTCCCTGCATCCCCTTCTAGGTATCTATACAGCTGATCTATTTTTCTTTATATATACTAATAATTTGTCAGACAACTGTGTTACAAATATCCTCTCCATACTGTGGACAGTATTCATTTTGTTGCCTCGTCACACAGTAAATACAACTTGACTCTAATGTCCCCTCATGTCCCAACCTGGCTCCTGCCCAAGGAGGCAGCAGGCTCCTCCCCATGAGACTAGCTAGCGCTCAGGGTTGAAAGGGGACCTGCCGGTGTGTCACCAGGGGGCGGCGGGGAGGGGAGTGTCCCACCCCCGTGGGAAACCCAGTCTGGTCAGCTATATAGATACGCATATGTACACCTCATTTTAAAAGGCAAAAGTAAGGGTAGACAACTCAGTAAAAAGGAAAGAGAAATGAGACGTTCAGCATCACTAGAAGTTAGGAAAACTCAAAACCCACTGGTTAACCAAAGTTGCTAACTCAGATATTGGTGTGCCCTGGTAGAGTGGCGGTTGGGTCAGTCTCCTCTGAAGGAGTGCAGACTGCACACCCCTGGGTTCAAGTCCCGGGTCCAGGGGAAACAACCAGTGCGAACAACTAGATAGAAACGAAATGAAATGCTTTTCCCTTCTCTCCCTGCCTGCCTGTCTATTCGCCGTCATTCTTGCCTGCACCTCTCCTTTAAAAACACAAGAACTCAGGTATTCATGAGGTGTGATCACATAGAGAGCCAGGATTTTCAGGTGCTGCTGGTAAGAACAGAAAGTAGTGCAGTGATATTGGGAAAGTATTTTCAACACCAGCCGTTCCTACAACCCAGCAGACACGCACGCATGCACGCACGCACGCACGCAGATGTGTCTGAGCATATGCAGAACAATGTTACCTGCAACAGCGAAAGAAAACAGAAATAGGCAGTTTCACCAGCAGAGGAAGAGAGGAAGGACGTAACGTAGTCAGACGACAACGCATTTAGCAGCGAGAGGAAGAGGAAAAGGATGCAGAGACCGCGCTTCATAAACGGGACACCCTTGTAAGCACGAGGCAGCGCTGCAAGAGCGCAGAGGACAGGGAGTGTGGTAACCCGTCTGTGAGGGTCAAGTCTTGGGGGGGGAGCCGGTGGCCGAAGGTGACCCCACAGGGCACCTCCCCCAGCTGGGTGTCCAGCCCAGCGGTGAGGTTGTGCACACAGCTGCTGAGGGTGCCCGGGCTCCTTGCCTGTGCCCAGGGGCGCCAGGGAGGCCGGCTGCTCGCAGCCACGTCCAGAGCCTTTCGTCTGTCGTGTGAGCGCACAAAGAGCGTCGCAGAGCGCACTTTACAATCCACGGTGCAGGCTGGTCTGCCTGCCGCGTGTTTTCGTCCAGGAACAAGACCAGGCTGATGTTCTGGAAGGTGGTTCTGATGGCAGGCCGCACGACAGCCCGCGTGGGAGACACATTCGCCAGGAGATGGGAGACAGGCTGGCTCCTGGCAGCAGGAGGGGGGCGTGGCTGCCAGAGTCAAGGAGCAGACCCTCCTAGTCTAGAGGAGGGGCAGTGTGACGGGAGGAAGGTCCCGGAGTGGGTAAGAGCGTGGGACGCTCTGCTTCAAGTCTGGATGCAGACCCCACGGTGTTGGGATACGTGGGGCACCCGAGCTCGAAGGTGGAACCCACGCTTAGGAGCTTGGGCGGGAGTCAACTGGGAAGAAGGTGGGGGGTCCACTTATGGGCAGGGGCACCAGCAGCCAGGAGCTGGGTGGAGAGATGAGCATGGGCTTCAGGGGTGCCGCTGAGGACAGGGCCTGCAGGGGCGGTCAGCGATGGGGACTTGGATCTGCAGCATGAGAGCAGGATTGTCCTGCGGCCCGAGGCTCCTTCACAGATGCACCCATGGCCCCAGCAGCCGCAGAGTGGGGGAGCCATCGCGCCGCCCTGGGGTGCGCGGGCTTCCGGGGGAGACGACACCCTAAGAACTGAAGGCCCCACGCGGTCCTGGGAGAGGTTCGCTCAATTGAATGGGGCCCCGGGGAGGACAGTAGCGGCCATCAGGAGGATGGGCAGGGTGAGGGTGGCGCTTTCGTCCTGCTTGTCAGTTGGCCACGGTTAACGGTCATGGGCATTGCTGGTTGTCCAGTCAGGAGATGGCGTGAGCCCTTCACAGACTTGCTTCTTTATGCACGTGTCCGTGTGCACTGTGTAGGTTCAGACCAGCTGGTTGCGCGTCATGAAAGCACACTGTCCTCAGTGCCCTAGGCCCCGTCACCTCTGTCATGCCCACTGGTCCTCACCCCATCGCTCCCAGGTGGGACTGAGCCCCCTTTCCTGGACTGCTGAGTGCTTCTGGGGGTGGGGGGTGTCCGGGAACGAGGCTGACTGGACTCGGGGCACATAGCACTCATCTATCTGTTATAACTTATTTATACTGTCACACAGTTTCCACTTGCTTAGACGCCAGAGTCACCTTATTTCTGGCACTTTCCGCTTCAGGCAGACTTCAGAGTCTGGTCAACTTGGAACTTGTGGACTTGGCTCCTGGGTGAACTGAAATGCCAGCTCTCAGGTGGGAGCTCCTCGAACTGCTGGGCTCCGCTTTAGCTTGCTTACGTCGTGTAGGGAAGATTAAGGGACTCTGCGGGCCTGTACGCTGGCTGTCACGCCTGAGCGCCAGGACGTGCTGAGTGTGTTCTCTTAGGCGAGTTACTTCTCTGGCTCCACAGACTCTGTACAGCTGGGGTTAGCATCACACCTCCACGGCCCCCGGGATAATGAGCGACGTTGAGCAGTGTGTCTGGTGCCATGACCACCGTCCAGGCTTCTGTCTCCTTGTCACGGCCCTCATTTCCTACCTGCTGGCTGCTCGTCCTTGAAGCTGAAAGCAGTAATGACCGTAGCACAGCGAAAACCACAGATACCATCCCTGCGACCTGAAAAGTGCGCTATTTCTACACTCCGCCACAAAACACGGGGGAGAGAGCGTCACAGGACACTCACACGTGTTAGGCTGAGTACGCGCCAGGTTAGGGTCGCCCTGATACGAAGACCAGAAAGGCACGCTCTCAAAAAGAAAGTGACTAACAGCCCTCACTGACACAGGTGTAAAAATTCTTAACAGAATTTTAGCAGATCCAACATTCATTCATGATAGAAGCTTTTACAGTCTCAGAACTAAGAAGGGACTCTCCTCAGTATGTTAAAGGACAGCCATAAAAACCTGCGACTGACGTCATAATTCATGGTCAAAGGCTGAATCCTCTCCATTGAATTAATGTCAAGCGTGGCGAGAGGTTTGCTGTCTGTCTCTCAGTACTAGAACGTCTAGACTCGGTGCAGTAAAGCAAGAAAAAGAGAAGGGTGCGCACTGGAAAAGAAGTAAAACTTGATTTGCGGAGACTAAGTAATAATTTATTTTAAAAACCCTTTTTGAATGGATGGAAAAAGCTGCTGTACTTTATGTATGTTTGGCAAGGTTTCAAGATAAAGAACTGATACTGAATAATTAATTGGTCAACCAACAGGAAACTGTAACAACGTATTTAACATAATAGCAACAATGAAACACTTAGAGGTCTGTTTGACAAAGGATAAGAGACTTGAACACTGACAAGGATGAAACTGCAGCTGAGAGAAATGAGCACAGAAATAACAGAGCGCATGCCTGTGGTCACAATTAGCTGGATAAAGTGTGTTTTTCCCGCCAGTCAACGGATGTGTTCAAAGCAAATTCTCCTCAAAATCTCAACAGGATTTTTATTTTAGAAATTGACAAGCTAATTTTAAAATTCAGTCAATATCAAGAAAATTTAGAATAACCCAAACAACTGTGCAAAAGAACAAAGTTGGAGAACCTAACACTACTTGGTTTCAAGGCTTACTGTAAAGCTGCAGTGCGAAAGTGGGCGGCCTGGCGAGAAGAGACAGTGTAATAACGGGCCGGCAGAGACACAGGTGAATAGGCTGGAGGGCATTTCAATGGAGAAATGATAACAGATGGTGCTGGAACAGCTGGATAGTGTGTTGAAAAAAATGTACCTCAACCCTTTCCTCATACCATATACAAAAACAAGCTCGAATTGGATGAAGACATTAATATTAGACCTAAAATTTCCAGAAGAAAGCATAAAAACTCTAAGAGATGAGATTTAGCAAAATTTCTTAAAATTGACACAAAAAGCATGCAACTTCAAAAAAACAGACACATAAGCCATTCAAAACGCAGTGCTGTGGAAATGAAAAGGCAGGCAAGCCACACCCCAGGGAGAGATGCTACAAAAGACACGCAGGGCAACTTCCGTTCCGTTCAGGGAGCATAAATAGTTGCAGCTCGGCAACATGGACAAACAGCCCAGCAAGACTGGGCAGATGACTGGGACCAGAATGGAGAGCCGAGAAGCAGATGGGGAGTCTGAGCATCTCGAGAGGTATCAGAGAGACGAGTTAACCTACAAGGACATACCCTTGCACACTCACCAGGGGGGGCAAATTCACAGGCTACCAGGCCAGCTTTGATGAGCAGAGCAGCTGGGATGTCAGACCTGTCTCATAGAAACCTAAGATGGTAGGACCACTTTGGAAAATGGTTTAGCAGATACTATTTTAAAGGTAAAGAGCAAACTACCAGATGATCTTATTTCAAACCTAGGTATTTACTCAAGAGCAATGCAGGGAGATGAGCATGCTGAGAGGCGAAACAAATGGTCGCAGCCATTGGATCTGTGATCTGGGCCAGGACAGGGTGAGTGGGCTGATGCTACTATCTTGAGAGGGAGCACCTCTTTAGTTCCGTGCCGGGTGTCTTGTTTCCCTCACCCTGGTCTGGGTTCTGGTTAGAATAGTTGAGACCCAGAAACAACTCAAATACCGATCAGCAGGTCGGGGGATAGAAACTCCTTTGACACCTGCGAGTCCCAG
This sequence comes from Solenodon paradoxus, assembly GCA_004363575.1. Classification (NCBI taxonomy): domain Eukaryota; kingdom Metazoa; phylum Chordata; class Mammalia; order Eulipotyphla; family Solenodontidae; genus Solenodon; species Solenodon paradoxus. The sequence continues at coordinate 74,765 of RJWH01004997.1, read as the reverse complement.
CGACCCTGCTTACAGTGCACACACCCTAACGCTGGAGCACAGGGAGATGTGCAGTTTATGGGGCAGTCCCTCTCTGTATAAAGTCCCACTTTATACAGTCCCACTGCAAGGACCAGAGTTAACACCCTCTTGCATTTCTGAAAGCTGCTCAGAGTGAATCTTCAAAGAAAAACAAACGTTCTTTAACTGTGGTAACATTGTTAACGAAATACTGTGTGACTACTGTTTCTCAATATACACGTCTATCAAAGCCCTATGTTGTGAATTAAACAAACATGATGTTGTAGGTCAATTACATCCCAATTAAAATGGAATTCAGCAATCAGAAGGAGTGAGCCTTTGACTCATGCAACAAAAAGGATAAATCTCAAAGTAATAATTCTGGGTAAAAAAAGACACAAAGAACACCTATGGGAGAACTCCATTTATATGCAGTTCTAGAAAACGCAATTTAATCCACAGTAAACAAAACTATGAGTGGTTGCCTGAAAGCTGGACAGTGGGGAGCGTGGGAAGAAGTGCACAGGTGCACAGGGGAGACTTTGGGTGATGGATGACCTGTGAGACACGGTGATGGTGCAGACAGTTTCGTCTCTCCATGCGCCCACAGGGTCACGCTACACCCTCTTGGTCTCAGGGAGGCTGTCAAACCAAGTGAGGCTTCATCAAAAGTGTGAGACATCCTTACTGGGCCTGGCTGGAAAAGCAGGAGGTTTCAGGGACAGTGACATTTGAATATGAACTAGTATTACCTGAGGAGACTGGTGGTACTTTTCTTCGATGTAATAATGGTATTGTGATATGTAAGAGTCAGATTATTAGGAAATGCATGCTGAAATATTCAGGGGTAAAAAGCAATGGGGTTTCTGTGCTCATCATTCCTATTTAATGGTGTATTAGAAGACCTAGCCAGAGCAATTAGGCAAGAAAAAGAAATAAAGGCATCCAACTCAGATGGGAAGAAGCAAAATTGTATTTGCAGTTAATATAATCATGTAGGCATGCTTTGTATGTTAAAAATAATCCTGTGAAACCATGATAAGGATATGGCTGAAAATAATGTCCACTTTATAGTAACTTTATGATAGGAATTTTAGTAATGGTGAAATACTTTTTAAAAATAGGAGCCATTTTCCTCATTACCTTTTAAGAAAAATATGCATTACCCAAACTAAAGATTTGTCCTTTATGGTGAAAATCTTGTAACTAATCACGTCTCCTTGGATTGAGAAACCTGCGGCTCCATTTTCTAGTTGCGTTTTATAATTACATTAGAACTTCATTATTCTAGGTACTTACTCCCATAGATTTTTCCCTCGTCTCCATCCTGTTTTCCTTCTGCATTAATTCTATTCCATATACATGGCTTCAAATCCTAACCAATTTATCAATGGCTAAGGTTTCTTGTTAAGTGGCCTTACATCTAGTTTCTCAGCCATATACTACACACTAATCCTAATATGCTCTGTCTAATTTGTCTAAATGTATGTGTTTCTGCTTTGAAGATGTCAGGTGCAGCAGACTGGCAAGTAAGCAGATTTGATTAAGCTCATGCAACATTGCAGTCACGTGGTTACTTTTGTTTCGCAAGAGCAACAAAAATAAAACACCACATTTGAAATTGTACATTTTAATGCATCACATGAAACAGTAAAAACATTTTTGAATAAACTTAGGTCCCCATGCTTTCTGTTACTGCAGTTTGCGACAGGGTGCTCCAAAGGCCATTTGAAATGAGGCATGTGCCCAAGAGGTTTTCCTGGAAGTAAATGACCTCAACCCACCTTGAAAGTATGCGATAAATTAAGAATCTTTGGCTGAGATTTTTCTTTTTCTTCTCTGCTGTGTTCACCTGGAAAGTACTTTCTCACTGGTCACCTGTCAGTCAAAGCAGCAACTCTCCTACTCCCCCCCCACCCCCCCCTGCTATCCACACTGACTGGTCAGCTGGGTGTCCCGGGGCCAGGAGGCAAGGTGCCTGCGCCCCCGCGGCCCCTCCCGCCTCCGGTCCCCGGGTGGGATCCAGCCGTCCTCCAGCGCGCGCGGCGCGGCCCGGCCCGGCCCGTACGCATGCGCGGCGCGCCACCCCCGCCCCCACGCCGGCGCGGCCCGCGGGCCATGGCTCCCGGCTCCGCGCGGCCCCGGCGCGCCCGCCCGCCCGTGCCCCGTGAGCCCGCGGGCTCGGCCGGGCTCGGCCGAGCTCGGCCCCCGCACGTCCGCCCGCCCGTCGGCCGCGCCGCGCCGCCGCCGCCGCTCCGCCCGCCCCCGCGCCGGCCGCGCGCCGCGCCCCCGCGCCCTCCCGCGCGTGCGCGCTCGGCCGGCCGGGAGAGCGCAGGGAGGGCGCGATGCCGCGGGGCCGCCCCCCGAAGCCCAGGGACGGCGCGGCGCGCGGCGACTCCGGTAAGGCCTGCGTGCCGCTGCGCCGAATGTAGTCCCGGGCGGCCGGCCGGCGGGCGGGCGGGCGCGGCGCCGACGACCTGGTTCCCGCCCGCCGCCGTCCGCC
>RJWH01004997.1:0-72162 GCA_004363575.1 Solenodon paradoxus | reverse complement strand
CTGCAGCGGCCGCGAGGAGCCCGCCAGACCTCGGAAGTGTGTCCTGGTGCCCTGAGGTCCGGCGGGCCCCTGCCCAGCTTCGCTGGGGCCCCATTTAACCCGAAGCAACTTTAGGGGCTCAGGTGGTCGTTCCAATATTCGTGGGCCCTCAGGTAGCTCCCCCCAGTATTCTTGGGACCCCAGGTGCTCCCAAAACGCCGGGGTCTCAGGTGGTCTCCCCAATATCCGTTGGGCCCCAAATGCCCTCCAGCAGCTCTGGGGTCTCAGACCCCTCCCCCCATTATCCATGGGGGCCTGAAGTCCTTTCCCAGCATCCGTCTGCCTGGCCCTGGCTGAACAGCACAGCTCCTGGCTACCTTAGGGCTGCAGGTGTGACTTGCACAGGGTCCCCTGGTGCCTCCTGTTTCTGAGGGACCTGAAGGGCTCTGGAGACAGGTGTACAAGAGTCCAGGGGAGTTGTTTGACTTTGGTTTTCAGTTCCTTTTCGTTTTCTTCTGCTGAAGCTTTGTCTTGTGACTTAGTGTTGCCCTTTCCTCGAGGAGGAGTAAACTGAGAGGCAGCGACATGCTGGTGCCTGAAGAACAGAGACGCCCCTGCAGAAGGCACGTGCACACGCTTTCCTGCGGACCAGAATATTTAACCTTGTTCTTGAACGCTTTTAGGAGCAAAGAGGTAGAGGTTAGATTCAGTGTGAATTTACTGACAGGACAACCAGACTCGACAGTGTGAAGGGGGTCACTGTGACGGGTAAGTTAGGGAGACAGTTACACACATGTTAGTGACAGCAACAACGTTGCACATGCGTTTCAGCAAGCATTTCCACGCTCACGCAGCCTCTGCAGAGCGCGGTGGCTGCTGGCTGCGTGAAAGTCATGTGGCAGCTAACTGCTCAGAGCTCTGATGAGTGGCTGAAGGTGTCTGCAAGGAGGTCTTAGAATTGTCTCCCTGCTTTGACCGGGACTTTATTTTGTTTTTAAAATTTGGTCGTTTTGTTACTATGCATTTTACTAGAAATAATGAAATTTGCTTGTTACTTGGAAGAAGGCTGAATGAGGACTAGAGAAACAATACTGGCTTTCATTGACATAGACTGGGGACCCATTCTTCCCGACCTTTCCTTCTTACAGACAGCAGGACTCTTCGCTGGTCGTTCAGGCACAGACTGGACACTCTGCTTCCTCTCAGCCCGAAGACCGTTCGTAATTCAGTAGCTCCTCCCTCAAAAACAGCTTTCCTACCAGCCCTACTCTTTCCATCTCCCTGGCCACCACCCAGCCCAGTGTCCTCTCTGCTGAGAACCAGGCAGTGTAAGGGCTCTTTACGATATAAGTCAGTGCCCACACCCTGGCTCCTGGATGCCACCCTTGGAAGACCAGGTCCACGCTGGGAGAAGAGAGGTCCGCATTGGCCTGGCTTTTGTCCAGCGCTCCTGGCCGCCGTCTTTCCCTGGCACTAGGCCTGGTGCTCTTTGCTGAGGTTACATTTGTGTCCAGGGTCTTGCTCTTCCCTGTCTGAAAATGCACTCCTGGCTCAGCTGGTAGGCCTTCCTGCTGCAGTGTCCTGAGAGGCCAGAGCTGCCCGCAAGGGGATTTTTCCGCCTGCCCCCAGGCATGCTCTACCACCGTGGTTCTCAGAGTGTGATTCAGGTCGTCTGCAGTCCCAGAAACCTCTCGAGGACTGCGAGGGAGACGTTTTCACAGTGACATTGAGTAACTTTTGCACATCTTAGACTATTAGGGGTGAAGTGTGACTCCAGACTCTGGTCCAGGCAGGGCGCTGTGTGTGGCCGCCTGTCGGCCTCCGGACAGTGAGGGTAGAAGCATAATGAGGGCCCGCCTGTCTCACGTCAACCTCAACTTCGAGAAGACTTGTAAAGATGAAAACTCTTCTCACTGTGTTTGGGAATGGGTTTTTCATGAATATGTGTATATGTTTATGTTCACATGTAATAGATTTATTTTTAAATGAGTAAATATTAAACCATTCTTAATAATTAAACTCCCAGACATTAAGGTTTCTTACTGGAAAATACCCACAGCTGTAATCGACAGGAACTGAGGATTTTGGCGTCTTCGGTGACATGTAGGATTGTGAAGGGGCCCTCAGATCACGACCTTGAGGACTGTTGCTCTGTTTGCTGTTGACATGATGTTTCTGTGTCACCCGGTGGGAACACACCTGAGAAAGCGCTGCGTCTGTGCACGCGTCCGTGTGACAGGTGGAGCCATCCCCGCGGATGTGGCAGTTAGGGTTTAGGCTGCCTGGGAGTCGCTGGTGTTGGCTGTCGTGTTCTGATGAATGGAAAGGCCTCCACGAGAGTTCACTCCTTGTCCAGCAGATGCTTCAGAGCAGGTGCTGTGTAGGTGGGCGGGGGGGTCTGCCCAGCGCTGGCAGGGGAGCTTGAGCAGCAGAGACGGGACCCGCCCGGGGTCCTAGAGGCTCCAGCACTGTTGGTGGCAGCTCTCGGAGGCTCGGCTTCGCAGGTGAAGCAGAAGTGATCGGGAGCAGGCCCAGCCAGTCACATTTCCGGAAGCCATCCTTAGCGCAGGGTGTAAGTAAGGCAGGACGGGTCCTGCGCGCGCCGAGGGCCGCTTTGAGCGTTCGCTTGATATCCTGTCCTGGGCATATAGAAGTAGTGGGCCAGCAAGTTTTCTTTATCGTCGTTATTTCAGCTACTGCTTCCTCCGCAGTCATGTGACTTTGATGGAAACCACATTTGGGATCTTACATCGTTCCATCTGTTAGTTTTGTTTTTTCTGTAGAATGGTGCAACATTTCTCTCCATAGCTGGTCCCTCCGGTGGCCTCCTACTGAGTGTGTTTTCTGTTGGGAGATGTAATTCTTCACTCGGGAGCAGACCTTGTGCCAGAGGAGTGAACCGGTCCCGTCTTGCTCACTTGCCAGCTCAGCTTTTCTCCGATGAATTCGCCAAGTCTGTACATCTTGCTTGGAGGGTCGCGACCAGGAAGAACCACGATTAGTAGAACTCTGACTGCTCAGGAGCAGCAGATCCGTGTCCTCGGGCTTTAGGACATGCCTTGAGCAGAGCTAGATACTTTTGGTGGGAGACATGGAGGGAGACAGGTTTGGTGTAGTGACTTTCTTAGAATATCCATTATTCCGGGCCAAAGGGTTCTTCCTAAAGCAGCACCTGCCACCGCCCTGCTTGCCAGGCAGGAACCTGGAGCGGTTAGTCGTTTGAGGGAAGTGCGATAACGTAAAACCTACAGGTTTTTCCGCTGCTGGATTCAAGTAGAGAGTTAGGTGGGTTCAGAATCTCGGTCACTGACACAGCTGGCCTGGGACGCTGCACACGAACCCAGAGTTCGTGAGTAAGAGCCGTTCGGCACTTTAATCGCCTGTGCGGCCGGGTCCTTCCATCGCTTGGAGCACTAATGCAGCGTCTCTGCTCTGGGACCGGCCGTCTCTTCACCTGCTTCTGATCTTTACGCCTTCGGCTTCCCCTCATGGAGTCACCTGGGCTCCTTGAAAGACCCCAGTGGCTGGGCATAGGGTTAGCTCAGCAGGACCCTCTTCGGAAGCTCCCAGGACCCACACTGCGCTTCTGGTGGAGGGGGCGCTGGAGGGGTGAGCCTGCAGTTGAGTGCCCGACAGACAGTGCGTGCGGCTCCGTGGACGACTGTCGCGGTGGAGTAGAGTAGAGCGTGGCATCTGCCATCAGACAGGCGCGAGACTCGGGTCTGAGCAGGTGTCCGCCAGGCCTCGCCCTGCTGAGGCGCTCCTGGGAGCAGGCGGCGGGTGTGGCCGGTGCGGCGGGTGCGGCGGGTGCGGCGGGTGCGCAGAGGACGCTCTGGCCCATGGCGCGTGCTTTTCAAGAGCAGCTGGACGTGTTTCTTTGAAACCGCTTTATTCTGAGTATCTGTTTGACTGGAAGAGAGCGTTTGTGTAGGAAAGTACAGATTCCCAGTGAGAACTACGTTTTCACACGTAGCCGGCGCCTAGCGCTCGAGCACTTGTTTCAGCGCTGTTCACTGCCTGTCTCGGTGCCGGGAGACAGCAGGGGACTTGCCTCACATCGAGGGGAAGCACTGCCCGTCATTTCAGTGAGCATCCATCTCTTCATGCAAATACAAACAGAAGAAGTTTTGCGCTGGTGGTTAGAGAAGTTTCAAAGCTGTTGTCCTCAGCTGCTCCCCCCTTACACCTCTGACACCGCAGCGTTTTCACCTGTTGTGACCTGCTGAGAGGCCCTGCTGGTCCAGTGGGTACGCGGCTGCCTCCTGCAGGCCCCCCCCACGGCCGTCCCGGCTCGGGGGCTCCTTCCGGGCCGGGGAAGAAGCCGTGATGGACAGTAAGTTCAACAGCAGTACGTGAGCGGCTAGAAAGTACCCTTCAGTGTCCGGCGTCATTCAGCGCGCGTTTTGATGAGCTGATTGATCCCTGTTTCGTAGTGGAGGCCCGTTCCTGTTCGCGCTCGTGTGGTCCCCTCTGCGTGGCCGTGCTGCCGTCCGTGTTCGTTCTTTCTGCGTAGCTAGCGGGCTGCTCCCTTTTCCCACTTAGTGCTGTGCACTTTGATGCGCTTCTGGGTCACAGGCCACTGTCATACAGCAGCCTGCGAGCGCCGTGGCTCTAGGCTCACAGCGCCCTGTGTTGTCTCCCCTTTGACGTGCTGGCTTCCTCGCGTCTGCTGGGGAGTTGCAGTTTCATGTTAGTAAGATTTTGATGTTCATTGGCCTTTTATTCTCTTTTGCAAAGCTTTTAAGTTTTTTCCCATTTTTCTGGACTGAATAGACTTCTGAAAGATCGCTTTAGACCTGCTCATTACACAAAAATGAGCCCAGTTCCTTGTACACGCCTTCCCCTCCCCCCGTTTCCCCTTGTAAACATCATGCGATAGTGTGGCGCACCGGCCACATGAGTGCACCAGTGTTGATACGTTATTACTGACCAGGGGTCCTAGTGTCTGTGAGTTCCCTGTTGTCATGTTTTTCCTGCTCCAGCATGTCACGTGGTTGGAATCTTGCAATAGGCAGCCTTTTCCACATTGGCTTCTCTTAATAAGTAGAGTGCATTTAAGATGCCTCTCTATCTTTTTATGCCTTGATAACTCATTTTTTTTTTTTATTGCTGGATAATATTCCCTTTATAGGCATATAGCACAGTTTATTTACATTTTGAAGGACATCTTGGTGGCTTTTGCCATAAATGTTCACGTGTTATGAACATTCACTTGCAGATTTTTATGTGGACAAAGTTTTGTTTCAGTTGGCTCCTAGGGACGGCTACTGGCTAAGGCATCTACCTACAAAGTAAGGTTCTTTCGTGGACGCCTGGCAAACTGGAAAATAAAGCACTTGGGTACTGTGGAAGGGAGGGCAGGAGGGGCAGAGCAGGAGACATGGGTACGCTGGGAACTTTACAAACTGGGGGCAGACCCACAGAGTCCTTAGTTTTTAGTCTGATCCCCAAGAATTTAGCCAAGCCCTAAGCCGCTTTGGAGATAGAATGATGAAGCAGAAAAGGCCCGTGGGCCACACACTTCAGAGCGACCTGAAACGTGCACCCACCTGAGCCCTGGGCGCTGTGAACGTGGGAGGAGCAGGCCGGGGTGGAAAAGATCAGACTAGCCGAGCTTGTACACACTGGAGGGGAGGAGTGTTGTGACTGGAGGGAACCTGGTGTCAGCAGGCAAGGACATTTGGGACTGGTTCAGGTGCTCCAGAAACTGGTAGCTCTCTCATTTGAACGTGAAAAGCGCCTCCCTGGGGTTTATGGACAGCGAGATTGCAAAGGCACAGTGTTTCTGAGCTGAAGTGGAGTTCCAGCCCAGGGATGCTGTGAAGGCAGCAGGCATCGTTGGGGCGTGGTGACCTGTGTCGCAGAGGCATTCTGTCTAAGACTCAGCCAAGGGTCTCTGGGTTGGGGCTGGCGGCCAGGCCTTTGCTGCTGAGACTGAAGCAACTCATCTGGAGAGCAGAGCCCTTTCTAACGTGCCGTGGAGTCCCGAGTCTTTAGAACCCAGACCCGTGCCAGGTTGGGAACCACGATTTGCAGTGGTGGGAGGGAGGCCCAGGCCCACCCAGTGCGTCCCTGCAGGCCAGGACCAGGAAGCCGACATCTCTGCCCTCCGCAGCCCTGCGCCACGCATATTCAGGGACGGGCAGCCATAGTACGTGCTGTTTAGCGCCTCCGTGGACATGAGAGTTAGGTTCATTTTCAGACCGCTCCACGGCGCTCAAGGCAAAGATGGCTCCTTACTGTTTCTGAGTGGCCGCCCATCTGTGTTGTGTGAGGCGACTGGCACCTGGCTCAGGATGGCACAGGAGTCTCCCTTGCGCCGTGGTCCTCCAGGGGCTGTCCCGTCCTGGGCGAGGCACATGGCTGAGCGGGCCTGGGGGCCTCTGGCTGGGGAAGCTGTGTGCAGAGCGGGAGCTGCGGAGGCTGATGTGGGGGCCTCGGAGCGCCCACTGCCCCGGCCGCAGCTCTTTACACAGAGGCCCTGCTCATCCACTCAGCCACCACTTCACTCAGACACCTCGCCCCAGAAGTCCCAGCCCTGTGACTGCAGTCCCGCCCCCACAGATGCTCAGTGTCCAGGTGTTTTCCAGGGAGCCTTGCGGCAGCTCTGGGTCAAGTCCCTGCTGAAGGACACCCTGCATTCTGAGGCTTCTTTGAGCGACCCCTACCACCCACTCTGGGGAGAAGCTTCAGCGAACTTGGAGACAGGAAGGCCAAAAGGACTTCTGAGACCAGGACGCTGCGTAGCAGGCACCGACTGAGCAGAAAGCAAGCGGACAAGTGTGGACTCGAGGGCCCTTGTTCCCAGAGAAAGGCTTTGTGCTTGTGAGGGGGACACGATGGGCCCCCCAACAAGTGTGTCCGCACGCACCACGTGGCCTCCGCCGTGCTCGGGTTGGACAGGTGCACGGGGCGGAAACGAACATGTTTCCTCCAGGTCACTGCTTTTAGGGTTGTCTCTGAACCAGCTTCATACTGTGTCGCAGTGTGCTGGGGGGCGGGGGGGTCCTAACGTGTGAAGGAGGGAAGTCTTGCTTCTTAACATAAATTTTTCCTGGGAAACTCTTAATTTGTAAGCCAAACTTCAGCTTTTAAATCTCAAGCATGTACTTTCTTTTCTTTAGGGTTTTGTCTATGAAATCCCCTCACATTTTTGGATAACATCAAGTAGTTCAGCATAGAGACTCTGAAATTATTTTCTTCCACATCCAAAAAGAGCCTTTTACATTTATATTTTGGAAAGCGAGGCACTCTTCTGCCACTGGATCATTTTAGGTTAACACTTGCTCCTGAGTTCAGCTACTTTGCTGGTACTTTATTCCCTCCTGTCTGTTAGTACAGCTTTCCCAAGCGAATGACAACGTATCAGTGTACTCCCAGCAATAATATTATTTGTGTTTGTGTCTTCATTATTGAGACATTCCATTATTTAGTGCAGAAATTTTGAAAGTCCGAACTTTGAATAGAATGTGGATTAGCGAAGACTGACCGGAACACAGGCTGTTTTCCCCCAGCAGAGCCATCCTGGTACCAGTGAGCTTGCAGACGTGGGTCCCTTGTTTGAAATGGGTTTGGCTTTGCTCCAAGATCTTCCAGAGACACACCCTAAGGAGTCCCAGTTCTTGTCCTGGCAGATTCCGCTCCAGGGAGGAGCCTGGTCACTCTAGCAGGGGCTGTGGGCTGTTTTCTCTGAAGGATTAAGATGTCCGCAGGAAATTTGGAATCGCCTGTGTCTGCCACGTGGGTGACGGAGAAAGGGTAGACTTTCCTGAGCTTGCTTCGCTCTTAACATTAGCCCTCTTGTACTTCCAGATTTCTAAATTCTAGTGTTTGGGGGTTATAGTTGATACAAAAAGACTCATGTGACGTATTTCTAGTCTCTGTGTAGTTAATTGTAGTTTTAATACATATTTATACCCAAATGGTAAGATTTGGACTATGTGTACTTGTTTTAAGTAATTGTAGAGATTTAGGTTACCTTTATTTTATGAAATTCTTCATTATTACCATTTATTCTTAGTGGAAAGTGTCTTTAAGTGCAGTTGTTTACTTACTGTGTGGATGGAAGTCCTGAGACCTGGGATTCGGCCAGGTCTGCAGTCCTCCCTCTCCCTAGAAGGTCTGCACGAGAGGACAAAAGCTGTTTCTTTTCGACTTAATTTTGGTCTGGAGCAGTTTGCAGAGGTAGACTGAAATTTAGTGACTCCGCTTTTATGTTTCTGGATTTCTGCGGGAGTTTTGCGTGCGATCTAATACACTACACTGGGTTATTAGTGGGCTCTCAAAGTGACTACGGTCAGTTCTGATTTGCAGGGACCCTGAGACAGCACTAAGCAGGTGAACTGGGTGGAAGAGCTGTGGCTTCACCACGTTTACATGTGAGCGCTCAGGCCGAGGGCCTGTCCTCGTAGTGGCGTGTGAAGTGGTTTGCTTGTCTCAAGTCCGTCATCTCAGCAGCTCTCCTTTCTAACTTTTCAGCATGTCCATTCACACAATTTGAAGATCAGTTTCCTCTGAAATCTCTCCTAAATCTCTGAGATAGTTTGGCTTCTGAACAGTCAGCGAAGACTTTGGTCTCGTCTTACTTATGTGACAAGAATAACCATCAGTGTCCTGTCTGTACCTGTGCGATTGTAGATGGAGTGGTGACGTTGAACGCAGAGAACCCTAGTTCTGCCTGTCAAGCCCCAAACGTCCACAAGTGTGAGATCTGTCTGCTGTCTTTTCCAAAAGAGTCCCAGTTCCAGCGCCACATGAGGGATCACGAGCGAAATGATAAGGTACGTATTGTCCGAGGTCACAAACTGAGCCGTGAAGCCGGCGTGTCGTGGAGGCGACACGAAGAGTAAAACACATCCTTGAAGTTTCAGACCCTGAATCACGGTGCATTTGATGCCCCGCGAATAAATATTCGACTGCTGTTTTCAGTGGGGTGTGTTCCTACGTTCCTGGATGGTGGGGGCGTGGGTGCGGCCAGGGCCTTTCCTGCTGAAGCTGTTTGAGGGGCGAGGAAACCCTCTTTTAAAGGGACTCTTCACTGCTCTGTTTCTGAGACAACTGCACGCAGAGCTGGGATGTCGTGGTGTGTTTCTCTGCAGCTGGCGAGCGGTGGTGGGGCGCTGCCCTTCTCTGGTCTTGCCCCTGGGCCAGGGCATCTGGGTGTTGGAGGTCACGTCTCAGCAGGGAGGGTGCTGTCGTCATGGGGATTTGAGCCCCTGTGTGCAGCGCTGTGGGACGTGTGGGGTGGTAGTGTCTTCATGGAGTGACTTGCTTGATGGAAAGAGTGTGTTTAAAACAGTGATTTTAGAAGTGACGCCATTTGAGACCAGAAACCTCAGGGTCTCTTCTGGAGACTCTGGCTGTGCTTCCAGGTGAAGGACGGTGGTCTGGCCCGAACGATGGCGCGGAGACCCGCGCCCGTGGCGTCCCCTCCCCCCCAGGCTGGACATCAGAATGCTGCCTCAAGAGGGTTCAGTTCCGAGGGGTACCCCACACAGCCTCCTGCCGCTGCGTGGAGGAGCGCCTTTCCTCGGGGGCTTGTAGGCATTTTCAGGCGATGACTCCCGTGAACGGATTTGCTCGCATCCGCGGAGCTGGTCGGGAAACGGGGGCTCCACCTGTGAGTTGAAGTCTCACGCTTGTTCGGGGCGCCTCCCCGCGTCCCCCTAGATGCCCTGACCTGGCTTGGGAGACCCGACACTGTCGCAGCGCCGTGTGTCATGTGGCGCTTGCCCACGTGTGACCCTGTTTCCTGTGGAAGGCTAGGTTTCAGCGGTTTCTTGCCATCTCTCTGAACAGCCGCATCGCTGTGACCAGTGTCCCCAGACGTTCAACGTGGAGTTCAACCTGACTCTGCACAAGTGCACACACAATGGGGAGGAGCCCGCCTGCCCCGTGTGCAACAAGACCTTCTCCAGGGCGGCCAGCCTCAAGGCGCACATCATGCTGCACGAGAAGGAGGAGGTAATGCGCCTTCTGTGGACACTCCTGGCGGTGGCCTGCGCTGGCAGGGCTGCTTTCTGCACGGTTTCACGCCCCGTGCGTCGAGAGGGTGAGGCTGTCCCCGCACGGCTGGGCCGCTGCAGGGCTCTGCTGGGCCAAAAGGAGGCTTTCCCCACTGGGCTTTTGAGCCCCCGACACGTGGGAATTTAGGAAAAATGCAGAAATTCGCGATGGACCGGTGTGTGTACCAGTGCGGGCCCCTGCAGGGCCAGCTCGCCCAGCATAGCAGCATCCTGACGTGGGGCGGTGCGGGGCGACGTGAGGAATAACGTTTGTGGCGCTAGAGCACAGCTCCCTTGTTGTTAGTGTGAAAATGAGGAGGCCGTAAAAAGGGTGCAGTAGAACTCATCTCTAATTCTGCATCCAGAGACAGTTACCACGAACGTCGGTCTGTTTTTCCTGAGCCCGCACAGCAGTCTAGTGTTTGAACTGCAGGCACAGCATTTACTTCCTCAAAACTGAGCTTGCGCTTTGCTTTCTCCATAGGTTTCTTTCCCTTTTATGTCTTTAATTTCTATTTTAAAAGAATTGATTTGCATATTTTTAAACCTTATTGTATATGTAATGCATCTTTGTTTTGGGAAAAGTTAGAAAGAATAAATTGAATTAGCATTAATAAAAACCCAGCAATCATACCAGTTGGAGAGAATGCCATGAGTATTTCAGACTTTACTTTTCCTGCTAGAAATGCTTTCCATAATAGTTTATGTTTAAAATAGTTTGAAAAATACCTGGGGCAGGGGTGCAAGATTGGCTCCCACTTAGCACCACATGGTCAGTGAGTGGGTCAGTGCCATGCACGTCAGAATGGGGGCACGGTGGGTGAGATCAGACTCCACTGCCTCATGGAGCAGCTTGCCAGCTGGTGCTGGGCAGACTCAGGGCAGGCACCATCGAAGCCTTTGTGTCCTTAGATCGCCCTCTGCAGCCTGGGCTGTGCTGGGGCCCAGAAGCCGTGCTGCTGGGAGTCAGCTCTCGGCTTCTCCAGCACCCTGGCCAGGAACCTCTGAGCAGAGGGGCCATGCTGCTGCCCCGGCCTTTCGTCATTGACCCTGACCGTACACCAAATGCCAAGAATCAGGTGTTTGCTGTCATTTAATTGAAGGTCTAGTCTGTTGCACACGAGACTTCGTGTGAGGGTCATTTGCTGACGCTCTGCTGTTGAGGTCACTCTGTCGCTCCAGGTTTCTCAGCATGGGCGATGGGAACAGGACCGAGTGTCTGTTCTGTCTTCCCTTCCCCGGCTTCCTCTTTTACTGTCATTGAAGGAGTGACTGTGGACGACTGGGTGCTCGCGCTTCTGTGTGAGATGTGCGCCCTCCGCCCTTGTTCCGGCATCGGCGGCACTTTGCCCGTCACCACGGAAAGGGCGATGCCTTGTGTGTTCATGTTTGGATGGGGACCTTCGTTTGGACAGGTGGCACAGTGCTGCTCCGCCAGGAGAGTGCCGTGCAGGAGGTGGACAACCCCAGTTTCGTAGGGCCGGGACTCCACGCTGGCTCTGCTCAGAAGTGCCTTCCTTCTCCAGAACCTCATCTGCTCTGAGTGCGGGGACGAGTTCACGCTGCAGAGCCAGTTGGCCGTCCACATGGAGGAGCACCGCCAGGAGCTGGCGGGCACGCGCACGCACACCTGTAAGGCCTGCGGGAAGGAGTTTGGGGCGGCGGCGCAGCTCCGGGAGCACACGAGGACGCACTGCAAGATGCGGTAGGAGCCCGCCGCGGGGCTGGGGGGCGGGGGCTCCGGGAGCACCCGGGGACCCACCGCAGGGCGCGTACCACCCCGCCGCAGGGCTTGTGGGGCTGTTTTTGGACTTCAGCTCGGGAGCTCATTGGCCGGGAGAGCAGGGTCTTTCGCCGTGTCCATGTCCCACCATCTGAGGAGGGAGGCGGGGCTGAACTGGATGCTGGGCTGTGCTGCAGACGCCGGACGGGAGCAGGGCCCTGCAGCACGTTTTTACAAGTAGGCGACAGAATGTGAAAGGGGACTCTCAGGTGCCAAGTTAGCAGCACCCTTTTGAAGGATGGTCCATTTGTTCTCCGCTCTGTACTCAGCTGTGCCGGTACTGTGCTTGGTACGTGTGAGTGGTGGCACTACAGCTCCGTGTTTGCAGTCCAAGCATGACCGCCCTCCGGGGCAGCATTATGCCCCCATTTTTCAGATGAAAAACCTGGACCAGACAGATTGGGTGACTTTCCTAAGGCTTTAGGGTCCGTAAGTTAAGTGTTAGGGATTTAAACCCCAGTCGTCTGGTGTCAGACTCTTGGCAACCATCCCTGTGTTTAACTACATGGGACCCTTTATTCCTAGTAAAGCGCAGCGTGTCTTTCAAACGTCCTGTCCAATCTCGTCCTGGTTATGTATGTTTAATTTTCTTTTCTCAGTTAAGTGAAGGGTGGACTTCTGGCCCTTTGTGCTCAGGTTAGCTGACAGTGACAGTGACTTGTCCCTCTTGTTGAGATGTTTCCTCTCACCAGAAAAGGTGTGGTCCTTAACTGCACATACCTGTGCTGTCAGCCCCAAACGCGTGGGGAAGGCAGGCAGACTGAGCACCCTCTCACTGGCCTCTCCGGCAGCAGCTGCAAGCAGCTGGCACTTTTTGTGGGGTGTTGTCGTGGGCAGGTCTGTGCGCTCTGTGCAGCGTCCCCCTCTCCAGGGTTTGGAGGTGCACCCTTCGGAAGCGTCCTCAGGGAGCTGGGATATAGCATCTGACTGGTGTGGAAAGTGAAGAGACGGGCCAGGTGCAGACCTGTGTTCGTGGAGAACCAACCGGCACGGGTCCTTGCAGCTGAGAATCGCAGCGGCTCTCTGTCCAGAGGAGACATCGGCTTCCCCAGAAGATGTGTGCGCTGCGGGCACACAGAGCCAGCACGTGCGTGGGGGGAGCTCACGCTCACACTTTCACGTGATCGATTCCTTATTACAGCGTTTCTGCTGACCAGTCAGCTGGACTTTCTGGCAGGATTGGACTGTTGAAATTGAAATGCACGCCGACTTACTGAGTGTTCCCGTCGTGTCTTCCAGGGCGTCCAGTAGCAGGTCTTACAATCGGAACATTGACAGGAGCGGGTTCACATATTCCTGCCCACACTGTGGAAAGACGTTTCAGAAGCCAAGCCAGCTAACGCGGCACATCCGGATCCACACAGGTACGGGCGACACCTGCACGGGCGATCTCGGCGCGGCCGACGAAGGCGTGCCCTGGAGCCGCTCGGCCGGCCTGTCACCCGGGCTGTTCCGAGTTGCTTGGTGATCCTGGTGAAATGACTCTTCCTGTGGTTTTAATCCTCTTGAAAAATGTGGGGATTGGTTCTCTCGCATAGTTGTCATAAGTTATTAGTGGAAAAATACGTAGGAAAGAAGTGCTTGGTACTTGGTAAGCTGTCAGTCGTTAGGAATCGATTTATTGGGATTGTTGCTTGAACATGATAGTCATTTACTCCGTTAATTCAGAATCACCTGGCGGCACTCACCACCGTGTCGGGTGTCCCTGGGACAGGAGAGAGCCCGGGGCTCCTGCCTACCAGGCGGCGGTCAGATAGCTAGCTTGACAAGACACTGCCCCTCTGTGCTGCCTGTCACCACTGCTGCTTGCGTGAGGGCGTCCCGGCTGAGACCCTGCCCCACGCCTGCAGACGGTTTGTAAAGTCTGGGTCCCACACGTTCTTCTTGGCGAGGGAAGGAGAGCGACACGCTGTCCGCAGCATCTGCACGAGAACGGCCTGCTCTGCTCTCCTCTGCTCCCCTGGGGCTCCTGTGACAGTGACCGCAGAAGGCCGCGGGCCGCTGGCCAGTGCCGGTGGTCGTCCCCTGGATCCGCTGTGTACAGAGCTCCCCCAGTTCAGGAGTAACTTCGTGGTGCCGTGTTTCACGTAGAGCACGGTGACAGTCTGCTCCCCCGAGGAGGTCCCACAGGGCCGCAGGCACCCGTGGGCCACTCAGCACGCCCTGTGAGTCGCAGACACTCACTGTGGCCATTCCGACTGGCAGGGTAGCGGCAGAGCAGGCTCCTGCTCTCCCGGACTCACAGCCCCGTGCCCAGCGGCCAGCTGCTCCCTCTGAATTGGGTGTGTCTCTGCCTGCTGCCTTGGGTGCCTGCGAGGACGTGACGGGGGCCCTGCCGGCCGTCCTCCATTGGGCAGCGAGGCGGAGGCGGAGGTGTGTTGGCTCCGGCCTCCTCAGCACCTTCCTCCTGCGGCTGGGCCCCGGGGTCAAAGCCGGTCCGCTTCCAACGGGGACTGTCCGCAGCTCCTGTGCCTCGCGCCTCGGTTCCACCTCGACCCGTCCAGAGAGGCGGGGCTGATGGGACTTCCGACTCTAGTTCTCTCTCTGAAGGTGTTTCATGACTGGAAGTTAAGCTGGCCTTCCGTTATAGCCGAGTCTGTGTTCTCCTTTCACTTGTCTGCCATCTGGCCGCCGCTTCCTGAGCGCCAGGGTACGCGGCGGCACGGGCAGTGCGCTCTGGACCCGCAGCCCCAGAGAGAGAAGATAGTAGACGCCAGGCGGACAGCCACGTGATGACACGTAGTACGAAGACGAATGAACGGGGTGGTAGAGAACCCCGGGACAGAGCAGAGCTGGGAGATTTTAATGTGAACTGTGAGGGCTGGAGAGTCACTGCTGAGACGCTGTTTCGGAGCAGAAAGTGAGGAATGTAAGGGCGGCCGCCGCGGTGGTCGCAGGCAGAGGCTGGAGCATTCTGCTTCCGTCGGGCCGTCCTGGGGGCTCGGCGCAGTGGGAGGCGGGTGCCGGCAGCCTAGGAGAGGCACAGGGTGGGTGCAGCGGGAGGTGGAAAGGGGGGCCTCTTTTGACCTGGATTTTAGAAAGGACCGTCTGCCTGCTGTTTGAGAACAACCTCTCGGGGGCAGTTGTGGAGCCCAGGGGTCGAGTCAGGAGAGCGATTCCGGAGTTCGGGGTGTGGGACGGTGCCCTGAGCAGGCTGGGGGCCTCGGATGGCGAGCTGCGCCGCGCCCAGCCGCGGGTTACTTCTGAGGTAGAACAGCAGGCTTGCTGGCATCTTGAGCTGTGACGAGAGGTGCAGATCGCTGTGCAGCCTGGGTGTTTGCTGGCAGGGCGCCGTTCCTGTCACCGAGCTGGAACAGTCAGTGAGGACAGGTGTCGGTGGCGCCGTGAGGCTGGGCCCGTGGGTACCGACGCGTCGAGGCGTAGCCGAGCGAACACATCCACTCGGGCTGGAGGGCGGACCGGAGTCCTGAGGTCAGGTGACTGCAGCGCTTTCATGTGGCCCACGAGGCCGCTCACGCCATGGGAGTGGACATTGGGCTTTGTCTCCCTCTAGGTGAAAGGCCGTTTAAATGCAGTGAATGTGGAAAAGCTTTTAACCAGAAGGGAGCTCTGCAGACGCACATGGTTAAGCATACGGGTGAAAAGCCGCACGCCTGTGCCTTCTGCCCCGCCGCCTTTTCTCAGAAGGGGAACCTGCAGTCCCACGTGCAGAGAGTGCACTCAGAGGTAAGCGTGCCTGCGGCTTCGGCCAGTCGGTGTGGGCCGAGCTGACGAGTCTCAGGGACATGTGCACGTGTTTACACGCAGACCTCGTTATTAACTGTGGAAGGAACACGTTTGCACCGACGGTATCACATCTGAGCAGAATCACAGTGCCCTTGTTGGTGGCCGTGCATCACCCTGAGCTGAGTGTGCTTTCACCCCTGCCCGCTGCAGTCGCAGCCGCAGACCCTGTCGGCTGTGAGAGGTCGAATGAACGAAAGAAAGTGGAGGCGAAGTGTGCTCCCATTGCGGCGTGGCCGCCCCTGCGCAGGGCCAGCCGGTCCTGAGGGCCCGCAGCCGCGCCGGGACTGGGACGCCCGTCCAGGTCGACTCTGCATTGTCGCGGCCCAGGGTTCCTTTAGCAGAGTCACCTCGGCTCTTACTGTCGTAATTTGCTTTCTTATTTCTAATCTTAACTGCAGAATATAAAGAAGTATTTAAGCAATACAAATACTTTTATCATGGGTCATTTTATAGAAGTATTTACAGAGCGAAAACGACATTCTTACAAGGAGAAATGCCTTGTAATGTTTGTCCTTGGAGTAGCGCCTTTAGTAACACTAGCATGAGAAAACCTACACACGTCCTGTGGCTTATGCACACTCATCATTCTGTGTGCAGTCACTTTTAGAAACTGTTTTACTGAGACGCAGAGGCTTTAGGAAGGCTGTGCAGCTACACCGACACAGCAGTGCCGCGCGCCGGGTCGTCGTTAGGTCACAGAAGAAATCTGGGCTCTGGCTCTTCTTCTGCGCTGTCTCTGTGGAAGCTGATGACTGAGGGATAATTGTATGTTAAGAGGCCTGGAAAGCGTCGCTGGATCCTCAAGGCAGCCCTGTGAGGGGCTGCCCGCTGTCCTGAGTTCGGGCCGCCTGCAGGAGGGCACACAGCCCTGCAACGCCCCGAGACTCGTGCCACCTGCGAGACATCCCAGCACCGATGCTGAAGATAGTTTCTCACTGTCATCCAGTCCTGCGATCAATCCGAAGCCTTAAATTCGTTTTTGAAGGAAATGCTTGACATGCAACGGGAGTCTTATCCAAGTTCAGAGGGGGCCAGTCCGCTTTCAAGCAGCGCTCCTAATCACACAGCAACTTGGTGTTGGCTATGAATAAGGTGAAAGAGGACGTTATATTTTAGATCCTTTTTCTGTTTCCAGATGGTCCCCTTTAATTACTGCTCTCTATTGACCATTTTTGTGTTCGCCACAGTTTACCGAGCAGTCACCGACGGGGATCTTGGAGTTGATCCTGAGGAATGTACTTGTCATGGGACTGCTGTTCCTCACTTGTCTGCCTCAGCCTCAAAGAGTCCGGAGGAATAGCTACATCTGCAGCCTTCTTTATTGACTATTGTGTTTAACTCCTGAGGAAATTGAGAAAATTTGTCGTAGCTCTGTACTAAACTACGTTAATTGAAATTTCTGTTCTTTCTCTCTGAACCGATTCTCATTTATGCAAACGACCGAGATTTCAATTAATCTAATCATGACAATATTGGTTAAAGAGATGGGTCATTGATTCCAGAGCTAATTTAAAAGAAAAAGTGATATTAAAGGTTTAGAGTATTTCTTTTTTAATGGACTGGTAAATTATAATTTGCCTTAATTTAAATATTTTATCTAATAATAATAAAGATCTGTTTTTCTTTCTTTAAGGTTAAGAATGGCCCTACCTATAATTGTACAGAATGTAGTTGTGTGTTTAAAAGTTTAGGAAGCCTAAACACGCACATCAGCAAGATGCACATGGGGGGGCCCCAGCATGCAGCCGGCGCCGCGGAGACTGCTCACGTGTTGACGGTGAGTTGCGTGATGAGCTGACTGATGCTTTTACCAGCAGGATGGGCATTTTATTTTTTTTATTTTATTCTATTTTACCAATATCAGGCATTTTAATTATGGCCTTTAAACTTGAACATTTTCTAGTTCCATAAAGTGCTGTGAAATTTAGTTTCTCTGTGGAGGTAAGGGGCTGTATTTTTTTTAAGTAGTGACAGGACATCTTTTTCAACTTTATTTGCATAATGTTGCATGATCCTGACTTGCAAACCGTCATCTGAACCAGTAAAAATAAAGCAAAATATAATAATTAAAATACGAAATTATCAATCTTTGTATTATTAATGACAATTATTAGATATTCTTTATTCTTACATTGTAACTTAAGAATCAGTGATCCTTTTAAAACAATGTTTCTCTGTGTAGTGTGACAGGTCCTTTCTTTCCGAGACTCTGGGGAACGAAATTGTATCTCACCGTGCATGCATTTTGCATTGTGTGACTCAGCACTTTCTAGTGGGCGTCGATAGCCGGCCCCTGGCCCCTGGCTCCGGGCTCCGGGCCCGTCCGTGGACGGTAGATGGCAGAGTCTAGGGGTCGCAGTCAGTGTCTTGAGCGCAGTGGATGTGGGACCCCACAGGCTCGCCTGTGTGCACGCTCATGAGTGCAGATGCTGGTTGCTGTGTTCAGTCAGCACCTGCCTCTGACCAGTATGGAAGGGATGTCTGTTCGAGCCTTGTCCTAAATGTTACTTTCATGTTTGCCTGGCTCTTCTCCAGTGTTGGCAGCGCGGGGCGCTGCTCCGCGTGCTCCTGGTCGGGGAGTGTTGTGAGTGAGTTCTCAACTGGAGAATACTTAGTCTGTTAAATAAAGCTTAAAATTGCCAGTTTGGATTAGGTGTTTTTAAACGAAACCTGGAAATACGCTTTCACTGTTTCCTTGGCCACTTGCACTTCGAACATGCAGTTGCAGGGAAGAACCTGGGTGGTGGGACTGCTGAAGTCAATACTCGCTGTAAAACTGAGGTTGTAGAGCTGGGGTGCGGCCTGCACGGCCCAGCCTCTGCGTTGGCATATGATGGCCGCATGTGCCGGTCTCTGCACCGTCTGGGAAGCCGCGTCCACTTCCTCTGTCTTTTCTTTGCTCTCAGACTCTCTGACCTCGGCCTTTCTGCTCAACTTCTGAGGATTTCTTGCAACTCCATCTCAGGACTCATTGATTTTTTTGTTGCGCTAGTAAGAGTTTTAACTTATGAGCGCTGTGTGATCTGTTTCAAGATCTTCTTTTCCAGATGAATGCACTTTGCTCTCGTCTCTAACATCTCTTCTCATTGCGCTTTGCCTCGGCACCCCTCCCCGTCAGCCCGGGCTGCTGTGCTTCACGCCGAGGATGGGGACCGCCTGTGTGCGGACTTCCACTCCAGGGCCACTTTACAAGTGACAGGCCAGTGGACTGGCTCTTACACTCGACGCGGGTTCCTCATCAGCCTGGGTGTTCCTCTACCACCTTCAATTCCCTTCATTAGAAGACGTGTTTTTTAGAGCAGTGAAGGTGTGCAGAAAAGTTGGGCCGGAGTCTACACGTGAGTTAATTTTCCCGTGTAGAATCAGTTACTGCAGTGTTTTAGAAAGTGGAGCTGCGAGAGCCGCTCCCATCCACAGACCCCCTTGCCGTTGACAGTTGGCCTGCGGCTGCCGTTTCCCTAGTCCCACGAGGTGGCGCCGGTGTGGGGCACTGCTGGGCTCCTCCCGGAGACTCGTTTCCCTCGCAGCCTTGGGACCGGATTCCAGGATTTCCGGTTTTGTCGGGGTTTCCGGTGACTGGGTGCTGCGCCTCCAGGGAGTGTGTCGGTTCCCCTTGCTGCCTTCCCGTAGGCGGCACCCCACATAATTTTCTCGCTGGGCCTCCCATTCGTTCAAGCGGTCGGGGCACTGGTGTCCCGGCTGCCCTGCGCCTGGGCACTCTCCCCCAGCTCTGTGTCCAGTCCCGGTGGCGTCGGCGGGCTGCCCGCTGCTTTCACAATTCCTGGGGGCAGTGCCCCCAGGTGGAGTCGCGCGTCTGAGTCTCACGCGTAGCTCTGAACCCGGGTGTTTTCTCCTCCCCTTTGTTGCTGCGGTCTTTGCAGCATCTGCCTCTAGTCCGCTGAAGCATCTCAGGAAAACAGGCGCGTATCTGGCTGCTCTGCCGGGAGTGCACAAGTCCCACTCCGGCCAGGTCGCCATCATGGCCACTTTCTTTTCCTTCATTTCCGTGGCTTAACAGCAAGGTGGCCTATGTGTCCTCACTCTGCCATCCTGAACTGATGTCTCCGCCACCAGCTTAGAAGTTGGTGGTGTTCTCTTGGAGCTCGCGAGGAAGCAGTGAGGCACGTCATTTAAACGTTAGGTGTGGGGGACTCTTAGATTTTGAGGCTCAGGAAGGTTTATCTCTTCATTTCTGTGTGTTGAACAGGGTGCGGTGAAGGCAGCCGTGTCTGTTTTAAATGACGATGTTGCTGTTTCAGGCCACACTCTTCCAGACCTTACCTCTGCAGCCGGCGGAAGCCCACGCCCCGCCGGCCCCCAGCCAGCAGAGCGCGCAGGCCGTGACGGACGTCATCCAACAGCTCCTGGAGCTGTCGGAGCCCACGCCGCCGGGTCAGCACCTGAGCGTCACCGTGGGCGTCAGCCCCGACATCCTGCAGGTGAGACACGGCGCGCCCGCTGAGGGGCCGGCGTCACTGGAGGGGCAGGCAGCGCCACTCACGTAGAGGGTCTGCGTTAGGCACACCGCGTCCAGAGCTCTGTCGTGAAAGAGTAGCAAGCTACTGACTCGGGCGGCACGGCCACTGGAGAGTCACTCACCTCTGCAGTTTGTAGGTCAGGCTCTGCTTTTTCTCAGTCAGTTCGCCTGAGACACTTGTAGCTGTCGCTGCTGAAGGCCTGAGAACATTTTATTCGGTCTTGAGGTTCCACCCAAGTACTTGCAGACAGTTGTCGGTGTTTGTCCCGGAGGCCACGGGCCAGTGTGTGTCTGGCACGCGTGAGGGACTGTGGGCTGGCCTGGGCCCCTTCCCTGTCCAGCTGCACGTGTCCACACGAGGTGGCCTTCCTCTGCCCTCTGATCACGTGCTTGGTACTCGTGAGCTGACCAGTGGGCAGTGTTGAACACTCTGAGATGGCTGTGACAGCTGACGTCCCCAAGGTGACGAAGCCCAGGGACCTTAAATGGCGACACCCAAGTCTGTTCCCAGACAGCCAAGGTTGTGTAAGGTGGAGCATCCCCAGGCCCCATTCCTGCTTCCAGTGCCGGCCTTACTGTGTTCTGGGTGGGCCGAGATGTTAGTTCTCAGAGGGATCTCCGGCCTCAGCTGGAAGCCGTGCCTTTCAGGACCCCGTGCACACGCGACGTGGTTTCCGGGAGCGCAGGGCTAGACACGCGAGGGCAAGCTGCGTTGCGTCTGTGTGTTGATGTGGTAGGCAGCCTCGGGCCGTCGTCTCTCCTAACCTTTTAGTTTTGTTCTGTCTCAGCAAGCCTTAGACAACAGTGGGCTGTCTTCAATTCCAGTTGCAGCTCCCCCGAGCGACCCCGGCCACACCAAGGCGTCCGCGGCACAGGGGCCAGCTGCCGACGTGTCCAGCGCGGCCAGCGAGCACACGGACCCCACGGAGGCCGCGCGGGAGAAGGAGCAGGACAGCCCAGAGAAGCTGGAGAGGAAGGAAAAGAAAGTGCTAAAGAAGAAGTCGCCATTTCTCCCTGGTAATTGCGACGCCTTCACGTTAGGCCGTGGGTAGCGCTGCTTGTCTGTCAGAACCGCCCTCCTGGTTCCCTTCGAGGCCGAGGGGTGTTCTCAGTGTGTTGTCTGCCCTCCGCTGACATCCTTTGTTCGGCATTTGTCATGAAAGATGGAGGGGCTGGCCTGGACCGCCCTTCCGGGCTTCTCGCACAGCTGCCGGCGCTCGGGCCGGGGACCCCACGCCCGCCCCGCGCCGCCCAGCCCCATGTCCCGCCAGCCTGCTTCCTTAGCTTGGCGTCTTCGCTGCACTGTGTGTGGTGGCCTCCTGTCCCCTGCCAGCCAGCCAGCTCCAGTCCCGGGCCCGGCTTCGCTGCTCGCTCATGCCCACCGCCCCGGATGCAGACTTGACGTAGTGAAGGCTGCCCTGCTGCTTCAAACCGCGCAGGTTTCTGGGCGCCACGCTGCCTCCTCCCCGTCTGTCAGACCCTGCGGCCTCTGAGTGAAAGGCTGCCAGGGCCCCTGCTCCTCCCGCTCGGCCAGAGATTTCTGTGACTTCTGTCATCCCTGGGTCCCTCTCTCCAGCGGGAACACATCCGCCCGTCTGAGCACCAGGTGCTCGGACAGGCCTCAGGACATGGACCAAGGTTGAGTCCTGTTGGGGCAGAGGGTCCTAGGCAAGTCCTGGTGAGCGTGGCCGCTCGCCTCTCCTCGGTGTGTGGGAAGCTCGCGCCTTCTTGCGGCTGAGCAGGCTCGCTGGTCACCGTGAGAATACGCTTTCTCGGCGCTCGCCGGCCGGCTGGGGCACCGGGCTCCTCAGCCCCCAGAACACGACCCTCCTCCCCTCCCCGGGCTGGCCCCCTCCCCGTCAGAAACGATGACGGCCCTCTGTTACCAGCAGGCTTTCCTGGACTCCAGAGAAGCTCGGAGCAAGAGAGGTGACACCCCGTGCCTCAGCCGGGAGGTCACGTACAAGCATGGGGCCGCCTCCAGCTTGGTCGGCTGCGCCCTGTGCCCCGTTGTGTGGTGGGACCCCCAGCCTGGCTGCTCTCTGTTGGTCACGCTAAATCCCTGGCAGATAGAAGGCGAGGCCTGACTGAAAATACCAACGGGTGACGGCTATGCGGGCAGGGGGCTCCCTCCCCAGTTGCCTGTGAAGAGCCTCGGGTGCTAGAAACAGCTGTCCTTTGTGCACTGGGGGGTGAGCAGGATGCAGGAACCTGCCCTGCCCGCCTGTGACACTGTTTGAACGTGAGTTCGGGCTCAGAGAGCTTGTACAGAATACCTGGGTGAATCTGCACTACTTGAGCACATGACGTCCATATCAAGGACCGGGCAGTGTGTGCAGGGCCAGTGAATTTCAGATTAAACGCAGTCCTCAGTGCAACTGGCTTCTCCGGTCTGGTGATCGGAAAGTATCTTTTCGTTCTCGCTCCGATAGCCTTTATGTGTGGAAATACAGGTAGCACCTCTGCAGCAGCGCCTGCTGGAGATCAGCCGCGTGCTTCCTGTGCAGGGACGCCGTGCAGCTGACGCGGTGGCACAGGCGGGCAGCGGCAAGGTGCTCGTGACGCGGTGTCGAGGAAACGGCTCGCATCTCACGTCTGCGTGCCGTGTGCACAGAGCCGCGAGGAGGTCTCAGTAAGATGCTCGCAAGCATGTTGTGGATGGTGTCTGAGGCGTGAAGTCAGGATTGGGAGGACTCCATTTTCTGTGTCACGTGTTCACTCAGAGCTTGTAGCTGAGACGTCTGCACGTTTATCGTTTCACGTGCAGCTCCCGAAAACGTTAGCAGGAGAAAACGAGAGGCAGGCCAGGCCTCCTGAAACTGACTTGTGTTTCTCCTTCTTCACACGCCGCTCGCTTCAAGCCCGTCCCCGTGATCAGGACCGTGCCCTGTGTGTGTCCTCACCTTCATCCAGCAGCTCCGTTTCCTGACATCGTTTGCCTGTTTCTCACCGGGTGTTTCCTACCCTCTCCTGTATGAGAAGCACTGTCCAGGGCTTATCAGGGCAGCGTCTGAATCAGCGGGTCAGACAGGAGCCTCCCCAGGAGCGGAAACGCAGGGCCGCTGCTGGCTCCCAGTGCCTGGGGCGGGGCCACCACATCCCCCGCAGGCAGCGTGGAAATACTCGGCCAGGTGGTTGTTCAGTGGCCCCCTGCTGGCCCCTATGAGTTCAGCGGAGTTCCTTGGGACAGTGAGGTCAGATAATCCAGCAGGTAAATCCTATAATTTCGGAGCACACTTGGCACAGTCCTTAGATTATTCCCTAGTGGTTACGAAAGTTGGAGGTGTCTTTTTTTTTTCTTGCAGACCCACTTTTTTGGTTCTTGTTAAATGTCTAACCCTTCTTTTTTCCTCCTTTCTACAGTTAGGTTTTTCTTGCAAAAATGATAGCCCAAAAGTTGCTGACGACTCTGTTTCTATTCTCTTGACTTCAGATGAGCAACCCTGGCAAGGGAGCAGTAGAGCTGCCCACTGGTGGGCCTCTTCTTCCGCTGCCCCTCAGTCTGGAGGCCCCCCACGCCCTCTGTCAGGCGAGCAGGGCGTGAGCGTCTCCTAGAAATGCAAATCATCGGAGTGGCTTTTCTCCACCGACTTACTCAGGGCAGGGCAGGTAGTGCTTCAGTGCGTTTCTAGACTGAGCGAGACACCTGTGCGCCCGCAGAAAACGCGGCCGCCGCATCCAAAGATCCTGAGATGCGGCGTCTTTGCCGCTGGCTCCGTTTCCTGGTCTTGGATTCACCTGCTGCTTTTCGGTGGCGTGAAGTCAGTCAGATTTGCTGGTTGTCTGTGAGAATGCGCACGTGGAAGGTTAAGTACTGCTGGCCCTCTGGTTTCATTCATGTGCAGGTGTGTAGTCCTGTGGTTTTATAAACAGATACATTCACTTTGAAGTCCTCTCTCTATCCCCAGGTTATAGCTGCTCAGCTTTTTAAAAAGCGACCGTGAGTGGCAGCCTCTGATCTCATCGCAGTGGCTGAATTCCCCTTGGCGCCGCTGTGGCGCGCCTGGCAGAGGATTGGCCCCTGCTCCCGTGGGAAGCTGCTGCTCCTGGTCAGCACTTTCCCGGGGCCACATGCTTCAGACGCCGTGGCTGTTTCTGACAAGGCCTCTGCGTCGCTGGACGCTATGCACGCCACAAAGGCCGCAAGCGATATTCCTCTCGTCTCGGAAGATGTGCACTTTCTTAGTAGCTTATAAACCAAGCGAGATCATCGTATTTCCAAATTTGAACATGCTCTGACATCTAGAGTTATCACTGTTGAATTTAGTTTGTCAGAGTGAATGTTTTTCACGGAATTTGAGATATAGTTTATATATCCAAAACCTTAAAGGCTTTTACAGTTACTCAAAGTGTGTGGCACAGACATCATGGTGAGGTTTAGGGAGGCTTGACTGTATCTGGTGAAATCATGGCTCTGGCAGTTGGTGAAAGTGTCAGGAAGCCATGGCACACTTGTGTTCTGTGGGCAAGCGCGGCACGTGCGGCCACATGGGGCCAGGTTGGGGCCCAGTCTGCCTCGGAAGTCCCCAGAACGTGGTGACGGCGCCGTCTCGGCGCCTGAGGTCATGAGCGTCCTGTTTTCATTTTCTTTAGAAAACTCATCTTTGGGATGATTTCCCAGTTCTAGCTACAAGATGGCTCCGTTCTCTCACACCTTTCTCTACCTTGCACTTGTGATCTGTTAGGAAAGGACCTTAACATTGTAAATTAATTTCTGTGTTAGTTTTCAGTTTTAGGCTTTTCTTGTTTCCTGCTTTTTCCTCTTTTGGTTGTGTCCTTGATTCCCTTGAGTTGCTGTTTTAAAAGTGATTTTGTATTCTTTTATCTAAAGGCCTCCTTTCCTGTGTTAGTCTTGCAAAGAGCATTATATTCAGAAAAATTTATTTTGTCTCCTTATAATGCATTTGCATGTAAGGAGAATTCCTTGGATTTAATGATAGCAAAGATAAGAAAATAAGAGGTTTTCTTCTTCCCCAACAGAACTGTGTTTTTACAGACAGTTAAATAGTTGTAATGATTTCCGATAAATTTCATTAACTGGTCGAAATTTCTCTTATTTCAAGTAGATTCTTTACTGGAAAAATTTTTGTATAATTATTGTAAGTAATTTGTAACTGTAGGTATCTGGTTAACTTCAGATGAGTAAATCTAACACAGTTTTACAGTGATTCTGCCAAATTTTCTCTTAAAATGTTTAATTTTTAGAATTATTTTACATATTCTATAAATTCCACTTGTGATTTTCTTGTGATGGAATAGTTGTAAACCTATTCAAAGTTAAATAATAACAGTTATAAAAACCCTTGTATGTTAATGGAGAGCTCATTAACGTCACTTGCTGTTCTTGGTCTTCTCTGGAAGGTCCCTTTTGTACCATGAAAACTCGCCATCGCACATGTGTCCTTTTTTATCTGTGTCGCTGCTCGTCTCAGCCTGCCCGTCCTGTCCTCCTCTCTGAGCTGGTGTGGTACTGCGTCAGGCTCCTTTCCAGCCACGGGGGCTGCTGCCCGCGACCTGGACCCGCTGCCTGCCCAGCAGGTCTCATCTCTCAGGCGAGGCTGTGTGTCCGGGGCTGCGAGCGGCTGTGGAGGATCTCGTCCTCCGGGAGCTCAGTGGCGGTCGCAGGTCAGCGGTCCCTCGCTGGGCTGCTGTCTCTGCGTGGCAGAAGGGGCACCGCTCGCTCTGGGCACGGCCCCGCAGGCCGCGCTGGTGGCAGAGTGCCGTTCACAGCCCAGCGGGGCCTCTGCTGTCCCCTCCCAGGTTCGATCCGAGAGGAGAACGGCGTCCGCTGGCATGTGTGCCCCTACTGCACCAAGGAGTTCCGGAAGCCCAGCGACCTGGTGCGTCACATCCGCATCCACACCCACGAGAAGCCCTTCAAGTGTCCTCAGTGCTTCCGGGCCTTTGCCGTGAAGAGCACGCTGACCGCGCACATCAAGACGCACACGGGCATCAAGGCCTTTAAGTGCCAGTACTGCCTGAAGAGCTTCTCCACCTCGGGCAGCCTGAAAGTGCACATCCGCCTGCACACAGGTACTCTGCCCCCTGGCGTTGTGGTGCCCTGTGGCACCCCGTGCAGGGCACCGTCCCCTCCCCGAGTGGGCTGGGTTGTCTTCCTAGGCACATGGCTGCGGCGGTTCGCTCCAGGGCCTGCCGGGCCCAGCAGCCTGCGGCAGTCACACTGGACACGTGGAGGGCATGTCTTGTTTTTTAAATCAGTGCTCCCGACGCCCTCAGCCAGCTAGGCACCAGATTCGTCCTGGTGGAGACGGCCGTGATTGATCCTCATGCACCGGGTGTAGACGGGCTGTAAACCCGTGCCAGTGATGAGGCACGTGGTTGCAGAGGGTGGGCAGCAGGCTTCTCGTGGGGACCAGGTTCAGACTTGACAAGGCACACAACCTCGGTCTGGGGCGGACTGTGCGCCAAGCTGGGAGGAGGCAGGGCGTGCTGGTGCCGCCTCTGCCTCAGATGGTCCTGTGGTCAGGACTCAGCTCCAGTCGTTGGTGACAGCTTTATCGAAGCACCGCTCACACACCCCTGGCGTCGTGCAGCCCACACTGCCAGCTGACTTGGGGGCACTGCCGCCTCCAGACACACCCAAGCCCAGCGCCAGCGACTCTCTTCCTGGGTCCTGGGCTGCGCCGGCCACGTGGCTAAGCCTTTGAAAAAGATTAAAATGAGCCAGTTTTCTGTGTCCTTCAGAGTCTGCATTTTCGTTTACTGATTAAATTGTAAGTGAAGGAATTTTCCTTCTGAAAAGGGACTTGATAGAGAACTCTTAGGAGGATGCTACAGAATCTTCATCATTTTTATAATCAATAATAGCTGTAAAGTAACTGCTGCTTTTCACTAAATGTCTGGCACTGCTGAGTGCTGGTAAGTGTTGGTGCACACTGTCCAGCGGCTGTCCGTCCACGTTACAGCACAGCTTGGGCGAACGTCCTTAGCCTGCAGCCTTTTTACAAAGCTGTTCGTTGCTTGAATATCCACGTTTCACTGAAAATGCTGTGACGGCCTTAGCATTTGTGATGTGCGCTGTGCGGGCGACAGACAGCTCAGTCATAGTCCCGTGACATTACATGCAGAAGGGGGGGTATTCAGGTCACCTTAAATGCTAGATTTTATGTGACACTAGCTGTCGAGATGACGCTTTTGAAACAATTCTATGCTTTGATTTTTATTAGGAGTCAGACCTTTCGCGTGTCCGCACTGTGACAAAAAGTTCCGCACCTCAGGCCACCGGAAGACTCACATCGCCTCCCACTTCAAACACACGGAGCTGCGGAAGGTGCGGCAGCAACGCAAACCTGCGAAAGTGCGGGCGGGCAAGGCGGGCGCGCCCGTCCCTGACGTCCCTTTGCAGGAGCCGATTCTCATAACCGACGTCGGTAAGAGCCTTCCCTTGGCGGCCTTGTGCTGTGGCCCCGCAGTCACGCGTTTTCAAGCGGGCGTTGGTGAGGTCTCTGGCGAAGATTGTTTCGCTTCAGTATCCTGCGCAGTCAGAAGCCTGACGCTGTGTGCAACCAGCTGCCCGGTCGTTCTTGGCGAAGGGAGAGGCATGGGACTGAGGTGCTGCTGTGGCTGTCCTCTCTGCAGGCCGACGCCCCCGCGCTGGACACACCCCTCGGCGTGTGGCGTCCTGAGCTGATGCAGCAGGTCGTTACTTGGGCTGCTTTCGGCTTTGGGTTGGAAGGAGGAAGTGCCTCCTGTTAAGTTATTTTTAGACGTCGTGTTATAGTCAAGCTGAAGTGTGATTTTCTTAACTCACTGGAAAGGAAACATCGCAAAGTGAGGTTTGTAAGTGCGGGAGCAAAGTGAGGAGATGCCGTGTCGTCCCTGTGACGGGAGAGTGCGCGTCAGCCATGGTCCCTAGTGTAGAACGTCAGCGAAGCAGCACTTTCATGCTGGCACTTAGTGAACTTATTTGCATAATTGCACCGAATGTTCAGGTTATTCGCTCCGAGTGAGCCCTCCACGCGGGCGCTTTGCGGCTTCTGGCTCCAGGCACTAGGCCCGAAGCACAGGCACAGCCTGACACGAACCCTCAAGAAGCTGTAGCGAGTGGGAAGAGGGCAGGACGGGGCCCCCAAGTCAGTGTGGCGTGTTGGGAAGAGAGCAGCGCGTGCAGTCGAGGGCCAGGGCGGCTGCCGCAGGACGGGACAGGCCCACTAAGCCGCTGTAGTGAGTGCCGGCGGTGTATGAGGCGTGTGGCAGGCGGCTCTTGGGGTCCCAGCGCACGCAGGAAACAAGGTTCTCAGGCTGGTGAGGAGTCAAGGAGACCCGTCATTGGGAGGCTGTGTAGTCGAGATGCGAACTTGACTGAGCACGGACAAGGGGACGTGTCTAGGCGCAGAGAACTGGCCCCCCCGGGCCTCTGCTCCCTGAGCACCAGGCCTGTTGTCCAGCCCAGTGCCTGGGCAAGGCGGAAGGCTGTCCACAGGGAAGGGTGTTGCTTGGGCGGGGGCCCGGCGCTGCTAGCGGGAGGCGGGGTGGCGAGTGGGCTGGGCTGTCCGGAGCAGCGCGGCGCGGCAGGGGTGCAGCTGGCCCTGCCGGCCGAGCCTGTGAGCGGGGCCGGGCCGGCCAGCTTCCTGGTCTGTGCTGCCCGGTCGCACACTGATCGCAGGAAGGGGCGTGTCTCCGAAGATCGAGCGACGTAGGCCGGTCTCCTAGGCTGACGTAGTGACAGAGTTCAGCTCCGCTGGCGGGTTCTCTTCGGCCATGTCCTCGTTCCGCCACTGCTCGCGATCGGCGGCAGTGGAGGCAGCAACAAGGAAACACTGGACGACGTAGTTTCCAGGGCTGGGAAACGAGCATCACGAATCAGGGAAAAGTTCTCCCAAGCTTCTGAACTCCCTGGCCCTGTGTGACTGGAGAAGGGCGTTCTGACTGGGAGCAAGAAGTCGGTTTTCGGGTGCGCCCAGGTGGAGTGGCAGATTGGCGCGGTCCACGGACATCCCAGGGGCCGGGCTCGCCTCTCAGGGCCAGGAACAGCCCTGACAATAATGAACAAGCGCTTCCTAGTCCTCTCTCCTCCTCGCTGCCCACCTCTGCTCGCTGCTATTCCTGCTGCACCGTCCCTTTGAACAAAGGGCAAGGTATCGAGATGTAACCTGGGGCTGGGGAGGCAGGAAAGCAGGGTGTTAGGAGGCGCGCGCTGAGGGCTCCCTGCACAGAAGTTACTGGAGCAGCTGCGAGCAGTGGGGCAGTCGCGGCTGCGGGCCGTGCTGGCCGTCCCGGTGCCCCGGAGCGGGAGCGGGTGGCTCTGGCCGGCGAGCGTCAGCTTCCAGGAGCCACTGGCTCTGTCCGAGCTGCAGGAGCTGCTCAGCGCCTGGCCAGGACGCTGTCATGTGATGAGTGAAGGGCGCTCTGTGTTGAGCAGCAGCTGCAAATCTAAAATTTCCACATCGCTCATTTTGGTATTTGCAGTTACTTTTTAATAACATTTCTGTGAAAGTGCTATTTCTGAGAGCACAAGATGATACTCGCACCTGAGTTGTGAGTTTGTTGTACCGAGTACACAGTTTTCCGTTGCACAAACGAGGAAAGTGACATTTTAATTGCCTTAAAGTGTGAATAGTTACGTTGATTTCATGACAACGAACACTCATAGAAAATAAATGTAAAAATTCATTAAAATTTGCCAAGAATCAAGAGATGTAATTGTGGCAAAAAAAGGTAATCCTTGTATTGAAAATTTTCTCCTTTATGTTAAATTTGTATGTATTTTCCAAAGGTTATTTTTTTAGATAGCCCCTAACCCAGTAAAATGGATTTTTAGCCACACGTTGGAGTCTGTACTGTAACTCATCTGAGAGCTCATCTTCTGGGTAAAGCAGGTGTCTTTTTTGTAGTATTGACAGTGAATTAGTTCTAATTTTCATTGTTTGACAGGTCTTATCCAGCCCATTCCGAGAAACCAGTTTTTTCAGAGTTACTACAGTAGCTCCTCCAGAAGCGAAGCAGACCGACCGTACCAGTGTTTCTACTGCCGCCGCGCCTTTAAGAAGTCCTGCCACCTGAAACAGCACGTCAGGTGGGGTGCTGGGTGCCGTGGCCGTGTGTCGCGGCGAGCTCCTCGTCGAGGGTGGCACTGTTGGCTTTCGGTGTTTAAAAGGTCATATTTCACCCCAAAATATTAGAGATAGTGACCATTTTTATTATTTAGTGTCTCCACGTATATATTTTACCCGCCGTGTTTTATTGTATCTCCTCCATATCTCAGTGCTCGTACTTTCCGTGAAATGTCCGGAAGCATTAGGTGTGCTGCTTAGGGTCGTGGCGTGGCCTCTGACCCACCCTCCGGTCCCATGGACAGAGCTGGTGTGTAAAGAGAAGGTGGAGACACCTCTCACAAGAAGCGTCTCCGACAGACGTGAGGGACGCGGTTCTGGTCCTTCCTGGCTTCTGCTGGCTTGTGGTCTCTGGCCAGTGCCTGCAGGGCCGGTGTCCCCGGCGCGCTGTCTGAGGGCCGCGGAGGGCCCCGTCCTTGTGCTCAGCCGCCGCAGGCATGACCGGCGAGGTGACCTGTGGACACATGCTCGCGGCCGCTCAGCCTGCGTTCTCCTCCTCATAGGTCGCACACGGGCGAGAAGCCTTTCAAGTGCTCCCAGTGTGGGCGAGGCTTCGTGTCGGCAGGGGTGCTCAAAGCCCACGTCCGCACCCACACAGGGCTCAAGTCCTTCAAGTGTCTGATCTGCAATGGCGCCTTCACGACGGGGGGCAGCCTGCGGCGGCACATGGGCATCCACAATGACCTGCGTCCCTACATGTGCCCCTACTGCCAGAAGACCTTCAAGACCTCCCTGAGCTGCAAGAAGCACATGAAGACCCACAGGTGCCTGCCCTCCCCCGGGCGGCGCGGGCGGGCGGCTCTGTCAGCTGTGGGCTGTGGGCTGTGGGGTGGAGGAGGCGTGGAAGCACGCCCGTCCGTCCCGCAGGCCTTCAAGGGGTCTGTGTCGCCCTGCGTGTTTGACGTGTTCCCTCTAAGACCAGACAGCAAGTGGGATGTTAAATCAGCTCTGCCTGCTGTTGATAGTATGGAGATTTCAAAGAGAGAAACTGACTTCAGTGTGTCGGTAGTGTGTCCGATGGCGTTGTTCCGTGTCATTGACTTCAGAAGCGCATTTATTTTAGGCGTCATGAATCCATCATTAAAAATGACTCACCTTTCACTTGATTGGAGGACTGTGTCATGTTCAGTGGGGGCTGCAGAGAGCCTGGCAGGAAGCGTTCTGACTCCCCAGGGACTTCCAGCAGCAGGTGTCTCTGGGAAGCGCAGAGTTGAATGCTGGGGACTCTGGGTTAGGTGACCACGACCGAGGGGCCTTTCATGGTGAGAACTCTGGGCCCACCATAGAATGGAAACCTTCCACCTGAGAATATTTCCTTTGGGGCGGTGTTTAAACCAGATGTGTCTGCCCTCTCTTCTCTACAAAGTGAAATCCCACATGTTAAAGTAAGTTTACTGGGGTAAATAGATTTTCGGTTTTGTCCCTCCGGATGCCTGAGCACACCGGTCGGAGCTGACCTCTTGATTTGGGCAGCTGCTGAACGACATTGGTGTCAACTGCCAAGGACATTTAGTTACTCTTACGCATTTTATGGAGGAATTCCATCTTCACGTGCGCTTGAGGCCCGGGGATCGCGGCGCGTGGGTGGTCGGGGGTGGGCTGGCCGCTGGCTCGAGCTGCCCTGCCGGGGGAGTTGACACGTGGCTGGCTGCATTCTCTGCCGGGGCGGCCTGACCGCACCCTGGAGTGAGGCCGGGAGTGTGGTGAGAGCCTGGCCTCAACTCTAGGCCCTGGTGGCATCCTTTTTGGCAAGTGGTCAGCTGCGGTCAGCAGTCAGCATCGAGTGTTGCATGGCAGCCATCACTTGTCCTGGCTGTGTTGAGAACATGTGCCAGCCACAGCTGCCACGGGGTGGCCTGTGCCTGTGGCCTGTCACTGCAGCGCCCGCCCTCAGCAGGCTGCACTCTTCACCCGTTCCCTGGGGAGCAGATGGCCGTCCTCTGGTGCGCATTGTGGGACGCTGAGATCGGGTGTGACGCACCCCAAAAATAGGCAGAGGGGTTACTGTGCCGAGAGTCAGAAAGAGTGCCCACGCCAACAGCAGGTACATGTTCCCCCGACCCGGGCCCCGCAGGCTCGCCTTCTGCCCTCGTGTACAGTCTCATTTAGTTCAGTCCTGCTGCATGTCTGTGGCCTGTGCAGGCGCTGGAAGATAGGCCGAGTGCTTCCTCATAGAATTGTTAGTGGTGGTAGCAGTGTCGGTGGCGCTGCCATCACTCCCTCAGAATGAACAGCTGGTCGTAAAGACAGGGAGTGAATCACAGCTCGCGCAGTGGAAGGGCGCCCACCGTGCCGGCGGTGCTGACATCCCGCACTATCTGTCTTGAAGGTACGAGCTCGCCCAGCAGTTGCAGCAGCACCAGCAGGCCGAGTCCCTAGACAGCGACGCTGGGGGCCAGCGCAGCGTGGCTGTCTCCACGCAGATGCAGGTGGAGATCGGGAGCGAGGAGCTGCCACCGACTGCCGAGGCGGTCCCCGCCAACCCCGACACCATGCTTGACCTGGAGCCACAGCACGTTGTGGGTGCCGACGAAACAGGGCTTGGTCAGCAGCTGGCAGGCCAGCCTTTGGAGACAGAGGAAGGTAGATGTTTCAGGACCTTTGTTCCAAGGCGTGGGCACACGGTTCTGCAGCCTTCATGGCCCCCGTCCTCATTGGCATCTGTCATCTCTGACTCCACGTGCAGTGCGCCCGCACACGACACAACTAGGACCTCAGAGATGTGCCTTGCTCTGGCGTGAGACGGTCAGTGACGGACACCTCGGTGCCAGTGGCCTCTGGGTCTGACCCAGACGGGTGCTGGTTCCACAGCCTCCATCAGGCTGGCAGGCTGCTCTTCCCCAGCAGGGCGTCAGCCACTGAGAACAGCGCTGGGCCAGGCTTCTGTGTCGCCTGGAGCTGCAGGCAGGCCATTTGCGGACCATCACTGCTTGTAGACAGGTCCCCAGGCCATCTGTCTGGGGCAGGCTTGCTTTCTTTATCTGTTACGTTGCCCAGAGCCATTGCCTGTCCACAAGGTTTTCGTTATTTGATATCATTATATTAGAATTTTACCTTATACAAGAATATTCAAGTTTCAGGATAAACTATGAAGTGATAATCTGGAATTGTGGAGACAGTGGCTTAGCTATCGCATGTGTGTGAGCACATCTAAATTTGACCCTTGAACAATTGGGGATTAGGACCCTGACACGCACACGCACAGAGACAGGCACAAATACACGTGCACACACAAGATACACAAATACATACACGCAATCACAAATAGAGACATAAACACAAAGCATCCACATATACACAGACTTACACACACACCCAGGCACACACAGACACATACACACATGCAGATGCATACATGTAAGGCGCACACATACATACAAACACACACAGGCACACAGTTCTGTATACAAACATACATGCAAATATGCATGTACAGTATACACATACACACATGCACACACCTACACGCACATGCAGACATATACACAAGCACATACAGACACACGCGCACAAATATACGTATACACCCACACAGACGCACATTTGAAAGGCAAGTATGACTTTGAAGTCTGTGGAAACAGCCTTCTGTTGGCCGGAAGCCTAGCTGGTCACAGGCAGTCAGTGAACACGTGGTTTGCACGTTGTAGGCCGCATTCTCACAATAAAGTCAGCTAGAGAAGTGAAAATGTTTTTAAGAAGATCAGTAAGAAAGAGAAAATACTTTTATAGTCCTGTACTGTGTTTATCAAACTTCTTAAGTTAACGCTGCCTGTTGACAAGAGATACACGTGATTGGACTGATCAGCTTAAAGCCGCGTTGCTCAAGGGTCCGAGTGTGTGAATTTCTGTCCTGCTATCTTCGGAGTAAGAAGGCGCCAGTTTTTGCAAACCCCCGAAATGTCCTTTGGGACACGGGCAGATCCGAAACGGCTGCACACGTGTGAATCCGCCCCTTTGCACCTCTCCCGCAGGCAGGTTTGTGACCCCGCAGCGTGCGCTGCCGGGGCCCGTGGGCCAGTGTGACGAGCAGGCGGCTGCCCCCCAGCCCTTCGAACCAGCCGGATTACCCCAAGGTCAGTGGTGCAGCTTCGCTGGACTTCTGCCGCCAGCTGTACCTGGGTTGGTTGAATCCACAACACTCATAGGTGTTCCCTTTACGACCCTTCTAAAACGTGTGGTTTCAGACCAGGTTCTGTGTGGACAGCGTGTGCACGCACATGCGTGCTCCTGGCTCTGTGCAGATGCCTATGCGTGATACTCCGTGGCCTGCTCAGTGTCCTGGAAGGCAGCAAACGGCCGTTCTGCCTGTGGGGTACAGCTGAAAGAGGTGCACGGGGTGGAACTGGGACTTGGGGTAGCCGTGTTCGTGGCTCAGCCCACAGGCGGTGTGTGCTGAGAACAGCCTCTGCCTGTTAACAGATAACTTCAGAGCTGCAGATAAAATGAACCCTGATTCTCATTCAGAACATAGAAATACCCTTTGTAAACACCTTTATAATGTCTGCTTTTGTGTTTGTAGCTTTAATATCTGTGTACAACTCACATGTCCTGGATTTCAGGTTTCACCGTGACCGACGCATATGGCCAGCAGGCCCCGTTCCCGCCCGTCCAGCAGCTTCAGGACTCCAGCACCCTGGAGTCTCAGGCCCTCTCCACGAGTTTCCACCCACAGAATGTGCTTCAGGCTCCTGGCTCTGATGCGGCGAGCGAGGTGAGTCTTGGACATGTGCACCAGGACTGGAGCTGCCGCCGTGTTCTTCACTGCGGGGAGGTTTGCTAACTGAGCCCGGCCTGTGCCTCCAGAAACTAAAATGGTTGCCTCGCTGTGAAAAGCTGCCTGTTGAGTGGACAGCGCTTGCTTTATCCTTAAAGTCTCTCCGTTTTACTTAAAGAGAGATTTCGTGATCATGACATGGCTTTATCTTTCTGGGGAGAGTCAGGAAGATCAGCGGAGCTTCGAAGGACATCCTGCTGGTTCACTTACAGACGTCTGAGCGATTTGATTTGTGGAACCTTGAAAAGAAGTGTATTAGAAGAAAAAAATGATGGAAACTATAACAAATTAAGGATACATTTTAAATGCGTTAATGAAATACGTTATCTCTTTAGCCAAGTTGGAGAAATTTAAGTTTTGGCTTTGAGTTTTTTCGTTTTGGGGAAATCTTTTTATTAGTGATGGACACAAGTGGCCGATTCTTCTCTCTTTAAAAGCCACTGTGGTCACTTTGCCAGCTGTGAGGCCTGGACCCTCCAGTTAGAGTTTCTCAGAGTACTTTTTTGTTGCTTGGAAATGACGGGCACATGTTGATCTGGGTCCAGGGGACATGCGTCCAGCAGCAGGCTTGCCTCTGCAGAGCCTTCCGTGATGGCGCCGCTGCCGAAGACGGCCTCTGACAGGCGCTGGGGTCAGTCAGGCGCCCAGGCTCACAGGCAGCCAGGCCTGGAGCCTGCGTCTGGAGGTCCGCTCGCCCTCCCCTGCCAGGCTGGCTGCGAGCTGGGGTGGGAGCACAGTGACCAGCTTGCTCGGTTCTGGCTCCGCCCGCCTGGTCAGCAGGTGGGGACTCTGGGCCTGCTGTGGCACTGCACATGGAGTGCGTCCTCTCTCGCGGTGGTTGTGGGTGGC
Source organism: Solenodon paradoxus (assembly GCA_004363575.1). NCBI lineage: Eukaryota > Metazoa > Chordata > Mammalia > Eulipotyphla > Solenodontidae > Solenodon > Solenodon paradoxus. The sequence goes on along the minus strand of RJWH01004997.1, from coordinate 36,476 downwards.
ACAGAGGACCGAGTTCCGTGAGCCCAGAGCAGGTGGCAGTCATGTCTTTTGAAGATACAGAGAAGACATGGAAGCACAGTTTCATGCTTGGTTAAACTTTGCGTTTAAGTGTGGTAAGCGAGAAATGGTACTTTCATGAAATCAGTGTAGCTGATTTTACTGTTAACGTGGCCCGAGTGATCGCAAACGCGTGCTCAGGCCGCCTCCCTTGAGGTCCTCGTGCAAGAATGCCCCTTCCTCATTGTCTGTAGACACTCGGAGCCCACTCTGCTCTTCTGTCAATTCTAGACGACGCCTTTGGTGCAGGAGTCACCACAAGAGGAGCTGGACCTGCAGGCGCCCCGCCCCCAGTTCCTGGACACTGGCGATGACCAGAGCCGGCGCTCTTACAGGTGGGCAGCTCATGGGTCCATCCAGAGCGTCGGCGCTTGCGCAGACTCCGGCCTGTGCTGTGACTGCAGAACTGAGACTGGTGGTGTTCTCACCCGTTTGTAAACAAAGGGCTAAGACGAAAGGGATGAACTTGCTGAAATTCTGTGGCTGACAAGCCGCAGGGCCAAGCAGGGACAGGACCCGGCCACGCAGCTCGTGTGTGTCCTGCCCGTGGGCCCCACTCTGCCGTAGCTCCCAGCCCGCGTGAGCCACCACTGCTTGCTTTCCAGAATCACTTAGCTCTGTTGCGCCTTCTGTGGAACAGCCTGTGTGCAGGTGCAGATGGCGGCACAGGGCGTTACAGCCTGTTCCATGCCCACAGCCCCACTCCTGCAGTGTGGACAGACCCCTTGGGGCCCGTGTCCCGTCTGCATGCTGGAGCACGTCCACTTGCAGGGACTAGAGCAAACACGCGCACTTGTCTTTCTACAGTCTCGGCTTTTTAACATTTTACAGTGTTTTCCAGAGCCGTTTAACAACAGCAGAAATACATGATAGTTACTCCTAAGAAAGGATTCTTAAATAATGGTCTTGAGATTTATAAAAATGAGAAAGGTTTGCTGATACCATTAAGCACACAGTTTTTGAAAGGCCAACCATTGTCAGAGAAATCATCTTACATCTCTCGAACCAGTTGGTTACGCACTGGATCCTTTGCCTGCAGAGGGGTGTTATCCTGAGAACTGTAAGAGTGCAAATTCATGACGACGTCAGAGCCGCGGTTCTTGTTTTGGGGATGGTGGACTCGGTACACAGAGATGGCCCCGGGATCTCTGTGGCTCTGGGACGTCGGTACACTGTCGTTCACGCAGCAGCTCTCTGCTGGTGTTCAGTCGGGAGCTCGCACTGTACCGTTAGCGCGTTCAGTCCTGTGTTTCTTTGCAGTCCCACTGGACCCTCGGATGTCCCCGCGCTGGGAGCCTCACCTCACTCAGCAGCCCTCTGTCTGACGAGTTTTGTGCCAAGCACGAGGGCTGTGCCCCGAGCAGAGCGGGAGCCCACGCTCGGCACTCGAGGAGGGCACTTTGCCGCCCGTCGTGCCTTCAAAGAGCTCCGACTGATCTAGTTCTGTGTCTGCTGGGCAGTTAGGGCCGCAGATCCATCTGCGGACGTGGCACTCCTGTCCGCGGGGTCTGGCTGGAGGTCACTGCGGCCGTTGCTGCCTCTGTGTGGGTGGCAGCTGGGGGCCGCGATGGGGACGTGGCTTGCTCGCACTGCGGGCTCTGGTGACGGTCTGTCGTGTGGCAGGTGCGGCTACTGCAGCAAGGGCTTCAAGAAGTCCAGCCACCTGAAGCAGCACGTGCGCTCGCACACCGGGGAGAAGCCTTACCAGTGCCAGCTGTGCGGGCGCGGCTTCGTCTCGTCGGGGGTCCTCCGGTCGCACGAGAAGACTCACACAGGTGAGTGCCTGCCCACGCCCGCGCCGAGGTGGCGCCTGCGCCCTCGTCCCTCTGCTCATGTTCTCTCCGGGCTTGCCGGGCGGGACAGGGCTCGTACATGGTCACGTGGTGTGTGGCCTGTGTCCCTGGCGTGTTGCTCAGCTGTTTGGGCTCAGCTACCCTGGGCCCTGTCCTGCGTTGCTGGCTGTGTAGCTGGGACTGCTCTGCTGTGGGCTGGCGCCTCTGTGGGCTCCGGCGCCGTCACTGGGGCCGAGCCTTCCCCTTCTTGTGCCTGTGAGCCCTGTGCTTGACGTGCTGGCGGGGCTGTGGTCCATCTGCTTCGGATGCGCGTTTCTCTAATGGCTCAGCTCTTTGTGCTGAAGGAGAAGTCGGGTCTCATCCTATGTCATTCTTTATTAAATCATTCTATTACTGAGCGGTAGAATTTTTAACATATTCTCTATCAAACTAGGATGTGTAATTATATTCACATCTGTTCCTTATATATGTTATATTCAACATAAAATGCATAACTTAAATAGTAGATGTAGTCTGTGCGAGGCTTTATTTGAACAGAAAAGCAAACAAGCAAAGCAAGGACAGCTTCTGTGGGTGAAGCCACAGGTTGGTGGCGAGGGGAGGCTGTACCTCTCCCTGGAAGGCAGGTGAGGAGCAGGTGGTTGGATATCCGAGGGCTGTAAGGCGGCAGCAGCTCTCTCAACAGAGATGGGTGGCAGCGCGTCCCGGGATCCGTGGGGACCCACCTTGTGGTTTCGAAGTCAGGCAGCCACTGGGGAGGGAAGGACGGGGCTAGGAGAAGCCCTGGTGGGCTCGCTGCTCGTCATTCAGTCCAGGACGCAGGGTACGTGGCAGCAGAGTGCTGGGCCGTGACTGTGCCTTGACTGTCACCTGCCTCGGGGCCCAGTTCAGTCATTCGCGCTGGGAACCGCAGCAGAGGTGGATGCCAAAGCGTGTCTGGGCTGGCACTACGAGTGTCGGGTGTCTGGGCGTGACAGCTGTGGAGAGATGCTCCCTGTGGGCTCGGCCCTGCTCTGCTGTCCCAGGCCGGCGGCCGGCGCATCTGCCCCGGCCGGCTCTCAGCCAGCACCGCGGCCTCTCGTTCCCGCCACAGGCGTGAAGGCCTTCAGCTGCACCGTGTGCAACGCGAGCTTCACCACCAATGGCAGCCTCACCCGGCACACGGCGACGCACACCAGCCTGAAGCCCTACAAGTGCCCCTTCTGCGAGCAGGGCTTCCGCACGGCCGTTCACTGCAAGAAGCACATGAGGCGGCACCAGGCGGCGCCTGCCACCCCGGAGACGCGGGTCGCGGAAGCAGCGGGAGCAGGTAGTGTCCCTCGGGGCTTGGGCTGCTTCGCGTGCAGGCGCAGACCTTGCTGGCTTGGCCGTAAATGGGGAAACAGCGTCTGTGAAGTACATGTCAGCTCCTGGCTTGGAGAGCAACGTGTGCTCCGTGAAAGCGCGTGCAGAGCGTCCCGGGGCCTGCCCGCCGCCCGCAGCGGGCACCTGTGCGGGGCAGCCCGTCTCGCTCCCGCACGCGGGCCAGTGGAGGTCACTGCTCTGAGCTGCTGGAGCTCCTACCCTCTGCCCCACCGGGGCGCAGAGTCCCCCGGTCTCCAGGACCCGCACATCGGAGAGTGCCTGACGCGGGGCTGCGTCAGCCTGTGTTGTGCGCCCCCTCGTGTTTCAACGTGCGACTTTCTGTTGATGGACCTGTAGCTTTTGTCCAGCCTCCCTAAGAGCGGGAGTGGCATTTGCGGAGGGCTTCACCTTGATCGGCCTGTGCTCAGCATCTGCGCTCGCCATTCTCTGGTGTGAAGCTCCGCATGCCTGTGGGTTAATCTCATTTTTGATGAGCCAGCCAGACCGTGTGACCAGCTCCAGATGCTGCTTTCCGTGCCCATGAGCCGCAGCGCCTGCCTTCTTTTCCTGCCGTGTCACCGGGAACCGGTCTGCCGCCGCTTGTTCCCTGACACTGCTGCTGTGTTGGTCATGCTTTGGGTTCCTTAAAATGCTGACGTCATCACCTCAACGTTTCTCATCAGTACTGTGCAGCCCCCGTCCATCCCCGCTGCCCCCAATCTTTTCAGACTGATATGTGCGGAGCTAAGTTCCTTCTGTCCTCCTGTTGGGGTTTCCTGCCGCGTGAGTGTTCCCGCGGGATGCACGCGCCATCCCCCCACCCCCCCACCCTCCTCATCTTTAGCGTCTTTACCCCACATTAATAAGGTCACCCAGTCAGCTTTTAATTCACTGATGGGTTTTAGCCACTGTCCATTGTATAATTTAGTGTGTCTGTTGGATTTTTTCTTCGTGAACTTCTTTAGCTATCAGTGTATGAATGACGTCCTGCTTCCCCTAGACGTCTTTTCCTTCGCAGTTACGTTTTAATACTCAGCCTTGCCTTTAATCAAAGTACACGTTTACCTCCGCTTACTGAGGACGTACTTTGTCTTCGTTTTCTCCAGCACAGTTTCACTTAGGGGCTCTCTGCTAACCTGTCGGTTTCTTCTCGGACGCCGGGCCCTCATCTGTGATGGCCTTTGTCCGTCCTCACTGATGGAGGGCCGCTCACTCCCGCATGCTGGTGTGGCCGCTGGCCAACCCGAGGGCGCTGCTGGCCCAGCGCGGTGGAAGGAGGAGCTGATTGCTCCCTGCGGCGGTGTCTGTTGCTGCTCGTCCCTGAAGGCGTCCCTCGCGGGCGCGCCCTCTGCCAAGCCTGCGCGGTGCGTGCACAGACTGGAACCACACTTGCCCTCTTCGCTGAGTCACCGAGTTCTTCCTTCCGTGCCTGTTTCAGCTCACTGCGTGCTCACGCTGACGTTGGCCGTGTCTGTTTAAAGAGCGTCTTCCCTCTCACTGTCCCACGCTTGCTGCAGATGTGCGCGTGGAGGGAGAGGAGGAGAACGCTGAGAGGAGTGCATCCCGAAAGGTGCGTCCCGAGGTCATCACGTTCACCGAGGAAGAGACAGCGCAGCTGGCCAAGATCCGGCCGCAGGAGAGTGTCACGGTGTCGGAGCAGGTGCTGGTGCAGTCGGCCGCCGAGAAGGACCGCGTCAGTGAGATGAGGGACAGGCAGGCCGAGCTCGAGGCCGAGCCCAAGTACGCCAACTGCTGCTCCTACTGTCCCAAGAGCTTCAAGAAGCCCAGCGACTTAGTCAGGTAGCCGGCGGCACAGGCCTCGCGGTGGTTTGGGCGGGTCTGGGTCCGCTACACAGAGGCGGCTTCCTTTCTTGGGGTCCGGGTTAAACCAGCGCCCTTCGGAGCCCCCTTGTCAGCACATGCAGAATGTAAGTAGGCAGGTTTTTTCTTTACATAAACGTAGGAAGTGGAGCGCTAGTCGTTCACCGAGGCGGCCTGCTGCTGTGCCTATAGGTTCCAGATGGCAGCAGGTGGCCTCAGAGCAGCAGGGGAATGAGCGTCTCAAGGTGGCGAGTGGCGCAATGAGTGCATGACGTCCAGTCCAGTAGACAGGAAGGATCTGGAACCCAAGGCGCACTGAGGACTTGGGAAAGCAGGGCGCGTGCACTGAGGACTCAGGGAACCAGGGCGCGTGCAGACAGAGGACTCGGGAAACCTGCCTGGTTGCCAGCCCCAGGGTTATGGACTTTTCACTTTAGGGGACTTAGCGCTCATCTGTTAAGAGTTAAGGGGGTGAGAGCGGACCATGTGGTTCTATGGGGCAGAGATAGTGACCACTGGGTCCCTGTTTCTGCCACAGGGACAGGAAGGTAGCATGAGTCCCAGAGAAACCCCACAGGGCTTCATCACTGTCACCAGTGAGGCGTGCGAGGCTAGGTGGACAGGGGCCGAAGGCCCGATCTCGAGCTCTGAGAGGAGTCTGACCTGCAGGGCTGAACAGGGAGGCGGCAGTGGAGACACCTGCAGCCAGTGAGGACAGGGCACAAGGAGCCCAAGGCTGTTGTTGGTCTCTACCTCCTTGTCACCACCGGAAGTGCCAACGAGGGGCTGCAGTTCTACCTGAAACCCCTCCGCTGCTCTGTCCCCTGAGGCTCAGCCCCGCAGTACAGGCCGGCAGGCTCCACAGCAGAGCCTTGCCATAGGGGAACCGTTCACAGGGTGCCCCCCGACACGGCTCCAGGGACAGCCATGCACACGGGGCTCTGCGGGCTCCAGACGCCCGCTGTGGGCCAGCGAGAAGGTCCACAGCTAACGCGGGTGTTCCTTTAGGTTTTTATTTCCCACTGAGTCTTGGGCAGCTTTGCAAACCTGATTCATTCCTTGTAACGTGACACGGTGTTCTGTCGCGTGGCGTTATGCCCGAGTGTCTGCACAGAGCTCTGGTGAGCGTCTGGGGGCACGCCTTCGGGGTCCTGTGTGCTGGGAGCGTCCAGTCAGTGCTGAGAACGGCCCACTGGCCTCTAGGCCGCCTGCTGGAGGCGGAAAAGGGTGCTGCTGCTCTGTGCTCTTCCTCGTTCTGAGCGTCGTGGGCCTGCCCCTGTGGCTGTTGACGCTCGAGCGCTGTGACTTGCTCCCACGGTGCCCGCTCCCCTGCCGTGATGCCCATCTCGCGTGAACGCTTTAGCCCTCTCATTCTAGAATGCTAACGCTGTGTCACTTGCAGATCGTTTCGTCGTTTGGATTTCTTTACGGAAGCTTAAAACTGGCTAAAATGAGTCAGTACGTGGCAGCGTCATCGTGATGTAAATGACACTACATTTAAAATCATGAATTATGTCTAAAACGAAAAACACTTATTGCAAATGCTCTCTGTTAGGCACGTTAGAATCCACACTGGAGAAAAGCCATATAAATGTGATGAATGTGGGAAGAGTTTTACTGTGAAATCCACCCTGGACTGTCACGTGAAGACCCATACAGGTAAGACAGCAGCTGGCAGACCCGTGCACCAGGGGTACGTCTCTACCTGTGCGCTCCACACACTCGAGTGCTTCCAAGCTTTGGTAGGCTCACCATACATGCCGGTTTTTTGTATTTCTCAACTATCCCGCAGTTTTAGTATAAATGTCAATTTTGTCCCATTTTTTAATAAGTCAGGGCCATCAATAATGTGGGGCAAAGAGACAGTTGAGTTGTCCCGGGCCCAGCTCCACAGCAGCTGTCCCCTTGGCTCCGTGTCAAAGACGGTCCTTGCAGTGTTGACTGTGGCGGGTCATGGCCGCCCTGCTGTTCCTGCCCCGTGAGGAAACAGGAGCCCCACACACACACAATTCTCTCACCCCGCCCTGCGAGCCTGTTTCTTCACAGGTAGCAGAAGGCCGCGGCGTGGTTGACACGCAGGTAAATATTATGGGGCTATGTCTGGCACTGTGGGGTTATCTCTGGTACTGTGGGGTTATTGGACATTTCTAGCACTGGGCTGGTTAAAGTGGCATGTGTTTTAAGGTAGGGCATTTAGGCAGGGCTTACAGATGGGGTCAAATTTGTTTTTGTCTAAGGTGTCAAATTCCTCGCACCCGCCCTTGCCTTTTGTATGAAGTCCCACCAGATGCATGTTGTTACTTGCAATCACTAATCAGCGTCCATAGGGCTTGTTGCTGGCCCTGTCGCTCACATGCTCCATTCCTCCCCTCCTCTTAGTCACCAGCACATAACTGCGTTCAATTTTGCCATCCCCTTGCCCCGTTTATTTTGTCTCAAGGACATTTGGTCAGCCTAACCTTAGACAAAGTTAAGCATCAGGAACTATGAAGAAGTAGACAAAGTTTTTGAATCCTGACCTGGGAACATGATCTAACCTCAAGGAGAAGGAATACGGTTTCAGAGTTTGGGTTATCAGTTGTGTTGTCATCCTGTGTAAACTCTGGTTGCTTCGCTGAGCTTTGTGAAGACCTGGGACATGGCAGAAGTGATGCACTTACCAGGAGGGAGTCATGAGGCCCTGCTCCCTGGGGGCCAGGGCCAGGGCCAGGGCCGAGATCAGGGTCAGGGTCAGGGTCAGGCTTGGGGCCAGCTCCCATGCAGAAGGAACAGAGAGAAAGTCTGAAAAACTCAGGGCCTCTTTCCGTCCCGACACCCCAGGTGGTTTCTAAGCAGCATTAGGTGTTGGGCCCTGTGGTCCTCCGGGAGTAGTGGAGGGAAGACCAGACGTGCTTGTCCCAGGCAGAGCGCGGGTGGCCCCGTTGCCCTGGGTGGGCAGCAGCCGGGTCGTGGCGGGCAGGCGCGGCTCTGTGGCCCTTCCCCCATGCCGTCACGGCGCCCCGTCTGCAGGAAAGCAAATACAGAGATGCTGAGACTTGCGAGTGCCCCTTGCAAACTCAGAGAGAAGTGATGTACTGCCGGGCCGAGCAGACAGGGCATGCTGGCAGCTTCCGAGGAGGGCCGGTCACGCCTCAGCGACAGTGATGGTTCAGTGGGAGGCGCTGCGCGAGAGCTGTCGTGGCGTCGAAGCGTGCGTTAGTCACACCGCACAGGGCTCCTGCTCACCGTTCCGGTCCACGGCCGCCACTGCCGGGCAGGCACTCCAGGGCGGGCCGGCCCTGACCCAGGCGCTCTTCCCGCAGGTCAGAAGCTCTTCAGCTGCCACGTCTGCAGCAACGCCTTTTCCACCAAGGGGAGCCTGAAGGTGCACATGCGCCTGCACACGGGCGCGAAGCCCTTCAAGTGCCCCCACTGCGAGCTGCGCTTCCGCACGTCCGGGCGGAGAAAGACCCACATGCAGTTTCACTACAAGCCGGACCCGAGGAGGGCCAGGAAGCCCATGAGCCGCAGCTCTTCAGAAGGGCTGCCGCCCGTGGGCCTCTTGAGCCCCTCGTCTGCCGACCCAGGGGTCTTCATCATGAACAACTCCGTCCTCACCGGGCAGTTTGAGCAGAACTTGCTTCAGCCGGGACTGCTGGGCCAGGCCGTCCTGCCCGCGTCTGTGTCAGGTGCGTGCGGGCCTGGAGCGGGCAGACAAGGGGCCTGGGCTGGCCGGGGCGGCGTCTTCAGCCACGGACCATTTCCTTCTCGAGACTTCCCTCCCTGTAGGGAGCAGTCAGACACGCTGGCCTTCCAGTCCCCAGTCTCTCTTCTGTCAGCCGTTTGCAGCACCTTAGGCTCTGTCAACTTTTCCTTGTGTGCTGTGCAGTCGGCTCCTTTCTCTGCCCTCAGCTCGGCGTGAGCAGTGGGGCTTCTGAGCGCGTCGCAGCTCCTGCTTTAGCGCAGTGCCCCTGGCTCACGGCGTTTAAGAGGAACCGAAGCCGTGGGACGTCGTTGGCTTGCTTTCTCTGTCGTGACCTGTGGCACGACGGACGCCACACAGAACACACTTGTGGTTTCAGATCCTGGGCTCATGAGCGGAGTCTCTGAACGTAGCTTCCCACTCACGTTTAAAGTGGATGATACTGTTTATTAGGGTTTTCTTAGTGAACTTGGGTTAGACTTCATGAACGTATGATTGGTGTATGAGGCGCGTGCAGTTAATACTCTGTATCTGTATCTGAGCATCGTCTTTCCCTGACGGGGGAGTTTCTGACCCATCCTGCTGCTCGTTCCTGCAGCCGGCGGGGACTGGACGGTGTCCCTGACGGACGGGAGCCTGGCCACCCTCGAGGGCATCCAGCTGCAGTTGGCTGCTAATGTGGTTGGGCCGAATGTTCACATTTCTGGAATCGACGCCGCCAGCATCAACAACATCACGTTACAGGTACGGCGTTTGCGCCGACGTGGTTGTGTCACATGGGAGCGTGGAGTGTGGCTGCAGCGCCTGTGCCTTTCAGATCGACCCTGGCGTCCTGCAGCAGACTCTGCAGCACAGCAGCCTGCTGGCCCAGCAGCTGCCCGGGGAGCCTGGCGCCGCACCCCCAGGCAGCGCCCTGCAGGCGCCAGACAGCACCGTTCCGGCCAGCGTGCTCCTCCAGCCCCTCCCAGGCCTGTCCCTGCAGCCTGCTGTGACCTCTGCCAACTTGGCCGTCGGCCCGCTGCCTGAGCAGGACTCCGTGCTGGCCAGCGGCAGCGGTGAGTCCTCGCTTCTCCGGGGGGCTCGCCTGCGGGCGTCTGGCGTCGGGCCCTAGCCGCCGTGTCGCCTCGTGAAGCTCATCGCCCCATCCAGCGTCCTGAGAGTAAAAAGCTCTTCTTAGGACAAAGGCGACTTTTCCACGCCAGCCCGTAGAGTCTTACACTCACGTAGGTACTTTGCGCTTCTTCCCATCTCATCCTAAGACTTGCGTTTTAGATGAAGGAATATGAACTGACTGCTCTTTGACTCTCTGAGAAGCAAGAGTTTCACTGAAGTATTTTTAATCTGAAAAAGGTGAGAAGTAATATTTTTAAAGCTTTGCTTTTGCTTTCTGACGGCTAGGCGCTCAGGACCTCTCCCAAGTGATGACGTCCCCAGGGCTGGTTTCCACTTCTGGCAGCCCCCATGAGATCACCCTGACCATCAACAACTCCAGTCTGAGCCAGGTCCTGGCGCAGGCGGCCGGGCCCGCCACCGCGTCCTCCTCGGGGCCTCCGCAGGAGATCACCTTGACCATCTCTGGTGAGTCTTCAGCCCCGCGCTCTGCAGCTCTTGCTTACACGCAGCCCTGGCCCTGCTGGCAGCTCTCGTGAGAGTCCAGCTGGGTGAAAGTGCCGGACTTAATAAATATGGCGCTGACCCGTGTCCCTTCCTATGTGAGTCTGATTCATTGCAATGTAGTCTTAGCAAAGAGCAGAAGCCCTAGCGTCAATTCTTACTCCTGCTGTGTTCAGCTAGAGGCATGTAATTGAGACGGTCGCATCGTGAGGGCTCCGGACACCGCTCTGCTCTCTTGAGAATGCCCTGGGATTATGTGGGAAGAGTCCCGTGCAGCAGAGCCCTGGGAGGTAGAGAAAGCGACAGTGCAGCTCACTCGACGTGGATGCTGAATCCCACGAGTTCAGCACCAGCTCTGCGCGCTCTGCCGGGGCGATAAGGCGCGTCTTTCCCCACCCGTCACCGTGTCTCACAGAGCTGGGAACGGATGTCACAGGCGTGCTTGTCCGTGTGGCTCTCAGACGTGATCTCTGTGCCGGGAGCCACAGTCGTCATGGCTGCGTTTGGAGCCGCACCGTGTGCCGGTGTCCCTGGCAGCTTTACAGCGGTCTGCGCGGATTCATGCGCACCTGGAATGGCAGCCACCTGAGGCTTATCGTGAGTGGTAAGAAAGGGGGATGCTGAGCTGGCAGGTGACCTCCCGGAGGGTCTCCGTGACACAGGCAGGCCTCCATATGTCCTGCAACACGAGGCCGCGCTGGGCAGCTGGGCGTCCGGCCCTGCAGCGTCCAGCTGGCCTGCCTCGCGAGAGGCCCCCAGACTGCAGGTGCGATGGAAGGCGTGCGCCGCCGGAGGCCAGAGGCGCGTGCCGCGGAGTTCAGAACCCGCCTTGCACGCCGTGCACCGCCTTTCACTGTTGCGGGTCTGCAAGAGCGAGCCTAAGAAAGCTTTCGTTGACCAGGTTCAGCGTTTCATCTTCCTTAATTCTTGAGACACTGTGCTTGGTCCTATGTGACCGGCTCAGGTGTCACTTGTGGTCAGAGAAGGCCATTTGGTCTGTGACTCCCCCTGTTTCTCCTGGTGTCCTCTTATCAATCACGTAAGTTACTGGGTTGCTGATTAGCGTATTCAGAGGAGTAGAGGAACGCAACTGGATTTGTTCTGCTGTTTTGTTTTAATGGCTTAAAAGATTCCAGTTAATTCATGAAACGACGTTTTCCCAAACTGGACCCCAGAGTCTTGTTTTTTGTGATCTCAGCATTCTGCACAATGAGGAGGGGACCATGGCCGTAGGTCACGTTGCTTAGCTGTGCCAAGAGGCACAGAAAGTCATTAAACTGCATCACCTGCTGGAAGCATCCGCTTGTCCCAGAGGAATTGCCACGTCTTCTGTAGTTCTCTGTCTGAAGACAGATTGCAAATGCCTGTGAGTGTGGGAGCTTGCAGGCACTGCTTCTGTTAGGTTTGTGCACTTGACTTGCCCTCCTCATGCACTTGGAAAATGAGCTGGGGTGAAAGGCCAGGCTAGCCCCACACCGGCTGTCTGCCCAGTGACGCCCACCAGAGGGCTCCCTCCGCGCGGCCATGCGCCGCCGCGCCTGTGGGGCCAGCACTTGCCACTGCTGGAGGGTCTGCTCCGCCGAGAGCCGGTGCTTTTCCGCACGGCCCCTTCTCGGGCCTGCTGCACAGCTGCCTTTCAGGGTGACCCCAGAGGGCTCAAGTGTTGGCTGCTGCTTTCCCCGTTTTGGGCAGCCGTCGTCTTCTGCCTGACTTGACAGCGGGGCTTTGAACACCTTCGCTCTCTGACTTTCGCAGGCCCCGGGTTTGGTTTCCTGAGGGCAGCAGCAGGGTCGACTCTGCCCCGATGGCAGGAGCAGGGCTGGAAGCGGAAGCCACCTCTCCGGGAGGGGCACCTTGCGGCTCGCTGGAGCGTCCTTCCTGCCTAGTGACCCCAGGTGCTGTCGGGTAGCCCGTCAGCCTGTCGCAGCCCTTTGGAGACGCCAGCCCAGGCTTCTGTTTTCATTGGTGAAGTTCCTGGCTCCGTCTCAGCGTATGGCACCACACGTGGCACCAGCCCGTTCGGAAATTCTTTCAGTTCACTGTTCCTTCAACAAAGGGCGTGGTTCTAAGTGCCTTGATACGGATTTAAGTCTCCTTCTTGAGAAGCACTTGAAAATACTTACACTTCTAAATGCGTGAACAAATATTTCATGTAGGGAAATGTAATAATGTTCTTCCCTTCATTTCTGTAAACGCTGTTTATGTCTGTGAACACCAAGTGGGGCTTTCGTCGCGAAGAGATACTGTTCCCTGTTGGACGGCTCTCCAGCGCGCCGTGAGCACGTTCCCTTCAGACGGACAGTGATTTCCACTTAGGTCAGGGTCTCTCCTGGCCGTCCTAGCCGGAGTGGTGGGCAGATGGCCTGCGCGTTGGCACTGCGGTTAGTTCTCAGTCTCCGGCGCCCCCTCTGCAGCACGGCGCCCGGCCCCTCGCCCACAGTGCCACGTGAGCCCACGGGTGCAGCAGGCCGCCTGGCCAGGACGTCACCATGAGATGCTGAAGGATGGTCCTAGTAAGCAAACCCGTCCGCGCCATAGACGTGACACTGCCTGTTCCCTCACACGTGCGCATCCGAGTCTAGAATACCGACCACTCTTCTCCACGGCTGCCCAGCCCGCCTCTCCTCGCGCAGGTCAGTTCATGCTGACCTGCGGTCGGGGATCGGGGCCTGCTCGGCCCGAGGTCCGCCCCCGCGCCTGCCCTCCCTTGTCTGTCGGCTGACGTCTCTGCTCCCTGTGTGTCGTGCCGCAGCATGCATTTGGGACGCTTCCCGAGACAGTAGCAGCGTTTCCAAAGGCGCCTCCGGGCTTTTGAAACGGAGGTCAAGAAGCCATCGACAGGAGAGCGAAGGGCGCCCCCAGGGCCGCCACCCGGGAGTGTCAGGGTCCGGACAAGCTCGTCCCCTTTTCCCATGGGCTCCATGACATTGCAGCCACGTTGTCTCACCGCGACACTGTTTCCATCCATCCTCGGGATGCCGCTCCATAGTCACGGTTCGGTGTGTGCTCACGGTCGGAGCTGTGGGGCTCTGGGGAAGCGATGCTGAGCTCAGCCAGCCGGGCGCGCCGGCATTCGGTCCCAGAAGGTCCTGAGTGCAGGCACTCGTCAGTCACCCCAGCGCATGACGGCCGGGCAGCGGCCAGGAGACCTGCCAGGGCTCGACGCCAGGGGACCCCGCTGCACGCCGGCTCCAGCGGCCGCTCCTGCTCTGTGCACTGTCTAGGACGCCGCGCCTGTTAGCATCTCGGGAGACAGTCTTCCTGCTCGTTCTGTTGGTCGCTGAGGGGACTTCTGTTTTATAGTCTAATCGACTCCAAGTGGGGACTTTGAATTGCAATCTCATCTACGGTGTCCTTTGTACAGCAGAGACGTGTGTTCCGGTGGCTGGTCTGGGCTCTTCGAAGGCGGCGAGGTGCGCCGACGTGGGGCGGCTGGGATCAGTAGTGTGGGCCGGCAGGGGGCTGCCACTCCTGGGCATCCTGCCCACCAGCTGCCTGGTGGCGGGCCCGGGTCTTCGGGAGGCTCTGCTCAGTGTCTCGGGTGTGTCCCTCACGCCTGCAGATTTGCAGTCGTGGGTGTCGGGTGGAAACCAGGGTCGTGGGCTGTTGCTGGCGCTGAGTGTTACAGCCGTTGTGGCGGACGACACGGGTCGCTGCTCTGCCCGGGGCGGGGAAGACCAGCGCTGCCCCAGCTGCTGTCCTTAGCCAGCTGGGCGGGTGGTAACTGGCCCCTGATGCTTTCTCCGAGGACCCTGTGTGAGGCCCAACCCCGAGGGCCCAGGCTGACAGTGGTGGACCCGCCACGCTTGGCGTCGTGAACTCAAGCTGTGGCCTCACCGAAGCCAGCAAACATGCCCCTTGTCCCGAGTTAACTCTCTGCCTTTAGACTTTGTGCTCGGAGTCAGCAGAGAACATTTGTTTTGTGTGTTTTTTATGCCACCTTCACTTATCACAGATATGTTCAGTTTTGGTGCTTTCTTGAAAAATTTTCTTCCGAAGTACTTGGTGACGCTACAGAGTGGAAGCTGGCTTGTGAGCAAGGGATTTGTAGGAATGTGGTGCTGTTATGGCAGAGTCTCCAGACGGTGAGAAGAGTGACTGCCGGGCACTCGGAAGTCAAGAAAACACTTTATCGCAAGCACAGGTGCTGGCCCAGGGGTCTCATTACCCAAAGCTGAGCAGCGGGGGTCTAGGGGAGTTCCTTATGCCCTGAGGTAAAGACTCATCTCCTGGCTACGTGTGGTTCCCACTGGCAGCTCTTAGAGCAGGGATCTGATGCTTGTGTCCTTAGTCACAGTAAGAGGACGTAGCTGCTGTCTCTGGAATAGGATTGATTGCCACCTCCGTAGCGTGATAACTGGCAGACTAACTTTTGCATTGGGGTCAGGGGAAAGGTCTTCTGCCACAGTGCCCGCTGCCGAAGTAGGGATGCACTTCCCGCGCTCGTGAGCGTCGCGTGGTCAGGCACGGGACGAGAGTCCGCATCGATTCTTCATTGGCCGAACCGTTCAGTCCTTGATCCTCGGCAGTATCCTAAGTCCAGCTGGGCCTTTTCAACATAGGTCCCTCTGGTAGCGCAGAAGGGAGACAGCGTGATCCCCGGTCCCTGCATGGACAGGCCTCGGCCACCCGAGGAAGCGTTGAAATGAAAATGACTTTGTTTGCAGCTTAAACGTCCTCCTCCAAGGTAAAGCCGGGAAACACAAGCTGCCTCCACCTGGCCTTTCTTCGGCGGCTCCTAGCCTGGAGCATCGCGGTCTGCTGGCGCTCTTGCTCTTAGTTCCCTGCGAGGCTCCCCTGCACGGGTTGTGGCCGGCGTCTGAGCGACGCGCTGAGTGGAGGGGCTGTCGCTTTCTGGGGACTTAGACCGACAGGAGCGCGGCAGCTCGCCCGGTGCCCCCCTAAGACCGGAGTGGGTGCTCGCAGCCAGGCTTGCCGCAGCGGACCAGCCAGCTTCCAGGGCTTCCGAGGATGCTCACGGGTGTGACTGCACAGGGAGAAGGTCTCCCTGGTGAGGGCCTTGGAATTTAGCAGAGCGTCTTAAGGTATCTATCTCAAATTTTGGGGGGGGGGGGGTGTTTATCTGTTTACTTTTACCATAACATCAGTGAATACATGGAGTCTGCTTTCGATGAAAGGAAAGACCCATGCTTTCTTTTCTAGTTGTTTGTGAGGCCGTTTTAGCCTTTGTTTCTTCTAGATTCAGGTACACTCGACTACTGCTCAGTAGCTCAGAGATGCTGACATTTCTCGTTTGTGGTGCATCCACGTGGGGGGCTTGCAGCCCGGAGCGGCGTGAGCCCTTGGCAACAAGTGGCCTTCCAGCCTCTCTTCTCGCCGCCATTAGGGTCATCTTGAGAAAAAGTAGTTTGCATTTTAAAACTACTGATGAAACCTTCCAAAGTTGTAATCGTTTCCTCAGAAGCTGTGAGGACACTTCCCGGAGCTGTGTGGGACAGTGTTGGCCGGTGGGGCGGACTGTCGACCACCCGAGAGGGGCCTCCGCAGCCGTGGACCCGCCAGCACTGTCTTTACTTAGGCTGGCTGTTCCTTTTCAGGTTAAGAGTGTTTACTTGAGTTAAAAACTCCTATTTCTAGAGTTTCCAGCAAAGATTTTCATGTCAAGAGCGCTGCATTAAGCGCATGTGGACTAGCTCTTAATTTTCAATTCCGCGCTTCTCGGTTGTTTCCTACTTCGGCGCTGCATCCTTTCAGTCATTGAGGGCAGGTCTGCTTGAACTGGTGGCCCCCCCATGGAAAACCTCCAGTGAAGGTAGGAGTCTTCGGGGCAGCATGAGTCTGCGCACGGTCCGGGGTCGTTTCCTCCGGATTTCTTGCGCTGCGCAGTCTGGAGGCCTGACCCGCCTGCTGCAGGGCTGTGTGGTGGCGAGGCCCTCCGGGCCTTGGGGCTGACCCCGCCTGTCCCCCAGCTTTCCACATGCTCCTCGTGGACGCGCTCGGGGGCTTCCGGCAGCGCCCCACTCGTGCCCAGCTGCGCAGGCTTTAGCCACTCCCACTGCCTGGGCCCTGCGTGCCCGTGAGCTGCACGCGTCAGGGTGCGCAGAGGCGGCGTCGGGCCGCTGGAGTTGGCGGTCACTGGTGCTGCGTGCCCAGAGCTCCACCCTCCACCCCCACCCATCCATGCTCCTGCCCTCAGGGTCCCGGCGCCCACTTATGCAGGGGCCACAGGCAGGCGCTTCGGGCCGTGCTGTCTTCGGAGCAGAGCCGCCCTGTGGTTAGACTGCTTTCGAAGGTTCAGTGCAGCACAGGGCGGGACCCCGCAAGTTTGGTTCGAGGACACCCATTACCAGTGAGTGATCGAGCTCCCGTGGGCCTGACCCTAGTGGAAGCTGCGGACGCATGTGGCCGACGCACAGCAGAGCGCGGGCAGGAGTCTCGTTAGGAGACCCTAACTAGGCATCTTTGGAGCTTGTGCGTAGTTGTCATCTCACTGTCTCTGGCTCCGGGGCTGGCAGGTGGTGACGAGAGCGCACGGTCAGAGGAGCAGGAGGACGGACTGAGATGGGGCGGTCTGTGTCCGTGCGTGTGCAGCCTCGTGTGTGTCCTGCACAGGCAGACGCGCGCTGTGCACTGGTGACCCCACGCAGGCCTGGCTCACTTGCTGAGAGGTGCCCGAGCCCATCCGTCTGTGCAGGGAAAGGTCTCTGCCTGCTCTGTCCCAGGGGTGCATCTGTCTCTTAGCACTGGCCACGGGTAAGACCGGACAGTTTTGTTGTTTTCCCAAGGACTGTGGTGTGCAGGGCCGGCTGCGCTGGACGGGGCCGCACGTGGCCTGCTGGAGTGCCGGCCGCATGGGCAGCAGCACGAGGCCCTGGGCGGCTGAGCAGAGGGCACAGCTTTGCTCCATAGCTGCTCATTTCAGGGCCTCATGGGCGCCACTTGGGTTGGTCTTTGTCCCGGGCCAGGTCTCGGGAGTGCTGTCCGGGTCTCCTCTGACTATGGCCACCCTTTCTCCTTCTTGCTGCTTCTTCTCCGCCTTACACAAGAAACAGAGCGTATTTATGGGTAAGATGCTCAGAGTGACAAAAGCCTCACCATAAGGAGGGACTGAAGGGGATAGGACGCTGGGGCGCGGGCTCCTGTTGGACAGAGCTAGGCGTGGGTCACAGGTGGCTCTGCAGGGTGGCCGCCACCCCCGGCGTAAGTTAAGACGCGCTGTTCACTCACCCACTCTCCTGTCTCTTTAGAGCTCAGTACCACATCCGGAGGCCTGCCACCAGCGACACCCACGTCCCCATCCGCCATCTCCGCGCAGAGCCTGGTCATGTCGTCCTCGGGCGTGGGAGGGGATGCCAGCGTCACGCTGACTCTGGCAGACACTCAGGGGCTGCTCTCGGGAGCGCTGGACACGGTGACGCTTAACATCGCTTCTCAGGTGGGTGTGTTGGCCCCCACCCCTCAAAGAGCCATCTTAAGCTGTTCTTTCCTGAATGCATGTTCTGAGCATCTTCTTTCAAGAGTGAAGTGGCTGGACTCTGGTTTTCATAAAGGTGACGTGCTGACCCCTAAAAGGATAAAACAAGGAAACACAGATGATGCAGAAAAGTATTAAAAAACAAAACGAAAAACCCCGCTGCCCAAATGGAGCCGACATTCGGTGCACCTGTCCGTCGTGTGTCTGCGTACGGATGCATTTCAGATTTTGCTGAAATGAATTGATGCACATACCACATAGTGTGACCCGCCCCCACACTGTGTCGGGGTGTCCCCCTGCAGCAGTGATGTTAGCCCTGCAGACTCTTCGTGGTTGCAAAGCACTCAGGGTGAGTTTGCTGAGGGCCATGTGCTATATTTAAGTTCTGATGGGCAGTGCAGACACTCTGTGCCCTTAATCAGCAATCTTCTTAGCTGAGTCCTGGCTGGTAGCTGTTTTGGGTCAGAAGGTGTGCGTCTTATCAGATGCACTGCTCCCAGCACAGAAAAACCCTTGGCGTTTAATCAGATGAAGACATACGTGAAGAAACGTCAGGATCTTGAGACCTGACCTCCCCAGTAGCCCCCATTCGGAGAGCGTCCCTGGTCAGGAGGACATGGGGTGTCAGCAGCTGTTCTGACCTCAAAGAATGACCTTTCAGCTCTAGTTCTTCTCGTCTGTTGAAGTGGTGTCTACGCCTCTATGCCAGGGGCACTGTCAGCCATGTCCCCAGATGGCACAGCCACAGTGAGAAAGGCTTGGGCTGGGAGCCACACGAGGATCAAACCAGCAGCGCCTCCTGCTGACCTGTGTGGGCTGGCGCTCAGGATAGTCTGTGCCTCCAGCTGTCACCCAGGAAGGCACAGTCAGCCAGCCAGCAGCCTTGTGCAGAGCAGAGGGTCACAGATAGCCAGTAGGAAGTGTTTCACGCCGACAAAAACGTGACAGTGGTCGGACAGCCTGATGAAAGGTGTTATTCTAAGTGTAATGAATTCACACACAAATACAACTCTCACCATCTTACCGTCAGTGGTTAATGAACGTATGTGAAATGTCTATAAAGATGTAATTAGGGTTCCTTACCATCACAGAAAGTTGACCTGAAGATCAAAGCGTGATTTTGGGGGATTAATAGTTTCTAACGGTAATTGTTTCCCGAGAATAAGAGCGAGTTGCTGAGAGAGAGTACAGAATGGCGAGACCGGTCCCCGAGAACGGCTCACACGTGCCCTTGGACTGCGTGGCGGCTGCTCCCGGCTGCTGGGGCATGACCGCGGCTGCCCTGGCAGATCATGCCCAGGCAGACCTAGCAGAAGGAGAGGGGACCAGCGTCTGAAGGAGTAGGCCTAGGAAGACATGGAAATAGACTCTGTCTGCTTTTCCTGGATTTTTTTACAAGACCCAGGAAAGGAAGTGGTTCGAAAAGACAGCTTCCTTAGTTTATGTCCAGGGCACAGACGTGAATCCGTGGTAGCAGGAGGGAAAGAGACCATTCCCTCAGTTCATAACTAATGTAACTTGAAACGTGAAAGTAGCCCGACTTAGAAGAATTCGCCCATTTATTTGAAGGGTGCAGCGGCGTAGCCGTTAGTGGTTTCATGGGGTTGAGCCGCTAGCGGTCCGTCTCCCCTACTAGAAACCTCGTGCGTGGCGGTAGCGGGCACTCCCCTCCCGGTGGCCCCGGGCCTTGGAGCCTGCGCCGCTTCCGGTGTGCGCAGCCTGCCAGCGGGCTCGTGCTGGCGGTGTCGGGAAGTGTGCTTGTCAGGCACCGTCTGCTCAGCACGGCCTTCCAGGCCCTCCACGCTTTCCGCCTCCATGCCAGTCTCGCCCCCGTAGGTGGCGTCGCCCCCACCCCAGCTCGCGGGCATCTGGGTGGCATCTTTTTCTTGGTGATGGTGAAGGTTGTGCCACGCGAGCGTGTGCACCAGGATTTGAATAACCGGGACTTCATTTCTCTGGGGTGGATTCCCGGAGTGGAGATGCTGGGCTGTGTGGCGATGCTGTGGGCGCGCCTTGGGGAATTACTGCTGGTTTTGTTGCTGATCCAGCTCCTAATGTAGCGACGATCTTTTCAGGGTCAGCAATTCCCGGCTCTGCTCACAGACCCTTCTCTCTCGGGCCAAGCGGGAGCAGGCACATCACAAGTCATCCTGGTGAGCCACACCCCTCAGCCACCGTCCACAACGTGTGAGGAGCTGGCTTACCAGGTAAGTGTCCCCTCACCTCGTCCCTGCTCTGTGGCCCCGCGTGTTGAATGACTGGAACGAGATCCCGTTCCATGGTGTGCTTTTCGGTGCAGCAGGGTTTCAGTGTTCGCAGAAGAAACGCGGCAGTCAGTTATGTGTGAATTAGTTTAAAAGTGCTGGTTGGAAGCACAGTGCGGGTAACATGTAATTGAGTATAAGAAGCATTAAATGTTACGCCAAGGCAGCTTTGGAAAATGAGTTTCACAATAGTCTGTCAACGGGACAGGGACCTTTCCGTAAAGAAGTCACATGGCGCCAGCGCCGGGAAGCGTCACATGGTACCAGTGTCAGGAACCGTCACACGGCACCAGCGCCGGGAAGCCCCTGGTTAGATCTGAGCAACCCAAGCTCATCTCGCCGAGTCTGTTTGTGGGAGGCCACGCTGATGCTCAGTGTGTGCGTGGCAGGCCTGTGGGCCTCAGCGATGTCTGTCACCCTGCGTGACAGTGAAAGGCACAGTGGCGAGTTAGCGTGTGTCTGTGTGTCTCCCACTCCCTGCGGGCAGGTTTCACAGCGGTGGCGCAGAGTGCGGGGCACAGCACGGACTCGGGTTCTGCTTCAGTCTGTGAGCTTCCTCAGGTGGTGCTGTTTCACACATGTGCTCGTCATCTGCCGTTAGCAGAACAGCATGGGTCTTACTTATTCCAGTGCCTTTCCACCTGTTTTTGACTCACAGGAAGTATCTTCTGTGCAGTGAACTGAACGCATTCTTTTCTTTACACATACGTAGACACATCGGACACAGCATCAGAGTCACACCCACCTAAGGCATATGGCGCATGTGCATCATCTTTGCTCGTCTAGTCTTTTTCTTTTTCTTCCTTGTTTTTTCATTCCATTCTTTTTCTTGCAACTTTGGCTGAAATATTAGAACAACCTGTCAAACTCTGTATTGTTAAGTAATTTCCTCAGACCTCATCCCTCCTATCTGTCCTAGTACTGTGGGAAAGCCATTGCAAAGCTGGAAATTAGAAAATGCTGACAAACCGTCACTTTTCTTAGAGTTGTTCATACGTTTCCTTGTGCTGCATCACTACTTACAAGCTGCAGCTCCAAAGTTGAACTCTATTGTGAAAGCTGACCAGTAAACTTCAGCTTATTTTTGGTGTGTAAAGTGATTTGGAAATGTTCTAACTGGGATTCAAAGTTGGAGGGAAATGCTTTAATCCATCCCGTCAGACACGCCACCTCCACCTCCTGCTCCGCGTGCTGTCTGCAGCGCGGTTTGTGGAAGTGTCCTTCAAGCTTGCCAGCAGCCCAGCAGCTCTTAGTGTCCGCTGGCCAGCGGGGTTCAGGCCACACCCAGCAAGCCACATCAGTGACGTCCCAGTGCCCTGCCCGCTGCACGCGGCACAGGGTAGCCGTCCTCAGTGCCAGAGCCGGCGATCAGCTGCACGCTGGCTGTCAGTGCCCCGGCCCGCTGACGCTTCCGGGATGACAGACGGCGCAGGGGCCAGAGAGAGTTGCTTAGTGCCTGTCCGTTATCGTTTGGTGTCATTCAGTGAAAATTGCAACAGTCGCGTAAAGCGGGGGCATTTCTGATCCCCGCCAGGTCACCGACGTGTCCGGAGGACTGGCCCAGGGCGGCCAGCCCGACAAGGAGGGCCGGCTGCATCAGTGCTCCGAGTGCAGCCGCACCTTCGCGTCAGCAGCGCTGCTTCTGCAGCACAGCCGGGAGGCGCATGGCCGGGAGCGCATCCACGTGTGCCCGCTGTGCAGGAAGGCCTTCAAGCGCGCCACGCACCTCAAGGTAGGCAGGCCCCGCCCGAGACCACGCCCGGACAGGCCCCTCCCCAGTGGCCACGCCCGGACAGGCCCCTCCCCAGAGACCACGCCCAGACAGGCCCCTCCCCCGTGACCACGCCCGGACAGGCCCCTCCCCGGTGGTCACGCCCGGACAGGCCCCTCCTCAGAGACCACGCCCGGACAGGCCCCTCCTCTTAGAGCCTGCTTCTAGGAGAGGCTCCTCCCAAGAGAGCGCCACTAAGCCACCTGCAGCAGCTGTGAATGCAGCTAGTGCTGCGCCCTTGTTTTCCCATGTTTGCATGGCAGTGTGTTCCTGTCCCCGGGGGTTTTGGGCTCAGTCTGTCTGCTGTGGAGCACAGACTGATACGTGTGTAATGTGGAATTAGTGTCAGCGAGATTGAAGGTGACCCGCACGCCTCACCTCTCCACCCACTGGCTCTGGCTTAGGAAGGGCCTTCAGAGCACAGGCTCTGGGAGCTGGGCACCTCCAGGCACTCGGCCACCCGGCCTGCCGGGCCACGCCCCGGGAGCTTGCCACCTGTGCGCAGGTGCAGGTGGGCGATGGGCGGGCCGATCCTCGGGCTCCAGCGGCTTCTCTGTGTGCAGGTCCTGTTCCAAATGTCTGGGCCTTGAAAGGGGCCGTTGGTCAGTAAAATGGGTTTCTGTCCAGTCAGTCTCTGCCCACGCTTTCTGGGCGGAGGGAGCCGGTATCATTGCATTTCGGAAAGGAACTCGGGCTTTTCTTTTAAAACAACAGCAGAGAGTTCCCTCTTCTTACAGAGGACTCGGCAGCGTAGGTGCAACCCCATCTCTGTCTACACCGCCCAGCAGGCCAGCTCCTGGGTTTGCAAATAGGGTTCTCGTGCTTCCATTTTATGGTTCTTTTGAGAGCAGGAGGGTCTGTTAATAAACACAGCGCTTAGCTCCTGATGGGGACAGAAATTCTAGCTGCAGCAGATTTGCTGAGCAGAGAAGAGTCTTCTTCACAAGATGCCAAAAGGTGGTTAAGAGAAGCTTCTGAGGCGTTCAGTTACGTGTCTTGTCACACAGGAGGCTCGTGTCCTTCCTCGGCCTTCTCTAGTGGTGATGTACATACCATTTGAAAGGCCAGATCTGACGCTTTAATACCTGAAGCTACTTTTTCTTGACGCTCTTCAGTAACTTGGGGTTAAAGCTCCCATTACTCCAGAAAGCACGGACGCGGACGTGTGTCCCCGCGCGCACCTGGCAGGCGCACACAGGTGTGCTCACAGACACCCGCCCCACACTCTGGTGGGGCAGGTCACGGGCACCACCGCAGAGGGCTCCAGCGGGACCAGAGCAGAGCAAGCGTGCTGGCGTGTCCCGTGGAACCCGACACCCGCCTCTGCTGGCAGAACTGCTGCTGATGGTCATTTGAAGCTGAGGAAAGCAGGGCTCTCCCGAGCGGTTTCTGGGCCAGTGCCATGGTGGCCTGCTCCCTGGTGTGTCCTTCCTCCCAGGCACGCGGTGGAAGGGGCAGGCAGACTCATCTGCAGCAGGGAGCCCAGTGTGCGCTGCCTGCGAGCCAGGGCATGGTGGGTGGTCGTGTCCTTGGCGCTGACCGCTAGGTGGCATGGTGCCTCCGCACACATCCCCCGGTCCAGTGGGAGGCAGACAGCAGACCGCTCAGCTGAGGGGCTCCCTGCCGCTCCTCAGAACTGCCATTCTCGTCCGCAAGCAGGGCTGCACGCCTGCTCTGCCCACTTCCCCGGCAGCTGCCTCCGGGCCGCTTGTCTGCGGTGGCCGCATGTCTTTTCCTGTCAAGCCCGCGGGCCTCGCTCTGAGCCATCTCTGTCCGGCCCCTTGACAGGAGCACATGCAGACGCACCAGGCTGGCCCGTCGCTCAGCTCCCAGAAGCCCCGCGTCTTCAAGTGTAGCGCCTGTGAGAAGGCCTTCGCCAAACCCAGTCAGCTGGAGCGACACAGCCGCATCCACACAGGTAGGGCCATGTCCCGGCCTCCTGCAGTCAGGCCAGACTCGTGCCGCCCCTCCCAGTGAGAAGCGCCCCGAGTCCCGTTTCCCTAGCTGCTGGTCACCCCCATCCTCTCAAGCCTTTCACGGCTCACCTCGCGCACCGTGGCCTTCGAGGGCCGTCTACACCCTGGGCCGACCAGCGCCCTCCCGGGCCTTCGAGCACCTTGCTCTGACTGACCTCTTCCTCGTGGTGTCTCCTGACCCCACCTCATTCTGCAGCCGTTCCTCCCGAGAGAGGGCACAGAACAGAGGCTTAAACCCCCTCTGTGCCCCTTGGCCATCCCTGAACTCCCCTTCTGGCCACTGTTCCAGCCGCGAGGGCACAGCCCCCTCTTGTACCAGGGACGTGGGGCCAGCTTCTGGGACAGAAGGTGGTCTCCGCAGCCTCCCCTCCCAGGGCCGAGGGCACTTCTCTGGAACTTGGGAACTTGGGACAGGTGCGCCGGGAGCCCGCGGGGCCTCCCGTCCAGCAGGCTTGCGCGGGGCTGTTGTCTCCAATGTGACGCTGACTTGGCCCCCAGGGGAGCGACCTTTCCGCTGCAGCCTGTGCGAGAAAGCCTTCAACCAGAAGAGCGCGCTGCAAGTGCACCTCAAGAAGCACACGGGGGAGCGGCCCTACCGCTGCGCCTTCTGCGCCCTGGGCTTCACGCAGAGGAGCAACATGAAGCTGCATGTCAAGCGCGCGCACGGCTGCCCGGGTGAGTTGGCCGCGCGGGGCATGGGGGCCGGCCGCCGCCGGGCCCGGTCCTCGCCCTGATGGGAGTCTGATCACCTGCCCGCAGCTCCTGGGACTGGGGCGCACCGCCTCTAGGAGAGGCCGGGCCAGGGCGGCTCCAGGAGGCGCGAGCCACAGCGCTCTGGGCCCACGGAGCCGTGTTGCACGCGTCCTTGAGTGACAGATTGGCCTCACGGGAGGGCGCCCCGCATCCGAGGGCTTCAGGGATCCCTAGAGTCAACAGAGCCCGACGGCCGTGCGGTGTGGGCGAGCCTCTACCCCAGCGTCCTCGTGCTGATGCCCCTGAAGAGCTGTAGCCGTGGAAATCCCGCCCTTTTCACTGGGCTGGAAGCGCAGACCTCGACAGCCCTGGTCTCTACCGACCTGGAGGTCTTGATGGAGACGCGACTGTTCTGTGCTCCGAGCCCTGAGTGCCCGCCTGTCCCCGCCTGTGCTGCAGGTGCTGTGCCGGAGCCTGCCGGCCGCCAGGAGCAGAGCGGGGAGGAGCTGAGCCGGGCCCTGCACCTGGAGGAGGCGGTGCAGGAGGCTGCCAGCGAGTGGCCGGCCCTGGCTGACGTGTTCTGACATCCCGAGTCACCGAAGAACGTCTCCAGGGTGACCGCTATGAAGAACAAGGCACTTGGAATTTGTCTTCAAGCTTCAGGTGTTGCAAATGTTACCGCAGTAGGTTTTTAGCTATAAAATTATCTAAGGAATCACTGTCTTTCAGAGACTCACAGGGAAAACTGGGAAGATGTCAGCGTACTGTCCTCGCTCGTCTATAAACCCGTGAACTCAGGTATTGTGGCAGGTGCTTCACGAGTGCCCCGCCGCCAGCGTGTCCCCTGACGATGAGCTTTCTCCTCGTCCCGTTGCCGTGCTCTCCGGGTGTGGCACAGCGGCCACAGGAGGCAGGAGGGTTCAGTCTCGTCGCGCTCGGTTGCCGACGCAGAGCTCACACGGCACGCTCGATCGATGCACGAGGTTCGGAAAGCCTTTCAGTGTTTCTCTGCATTTCGGATGAGTAGAGATGGACTCTTTTTCAGTCTACCGTAAGTTAATGTAAGTAATACCTTGAGAGATGGCTGGACCACCTCTCTCTTCACTGTCGTATCAGTCACTAGTTACCAGGATGCAGTGTCAGGGCTGAAAGGCGGGGTCCGGCGAGCGGAGCCTCGGCAAGACTCCGCGTCCATAGGGGCGGTGCTGGCTCGCTCCGCCTGGACATGCAGCCGGTGTGCGGGAGGCCTGCAGAAAGCAGAAGCTGCGTGTCGCCAACAGGAAGTGGCAGGACCGCCTCCTGGGTCAGGGTGCCTGCCTGTGGCCGTCCCAGTCATATGAGGTCTGCGTGTCCTTAGAAATAAGAACCCACAAAGCCCCAGGACTCTGCACACATAAGCAGATGCATTTTTATTTCAGGGAACTCTTTAGTATCATCAATGGTGCCGCATCAGACTTGTCCCAAACCAAACCCACCTGTGCTGGGGCAGTGTGTGTCGTTCCTGACGCATTCCAAAGACGGAAGGCTCTCGCTCCACGTGCATCCTCTCGGAGGTTCTTTACGCTCTCTATGGATAGTGTACATAGAGCTCTGTCCCCATCGCAGAGGGAGCCACGAGGCCCCTCCAGCACCCCATCAGCATTGCACCTTCGTTCGCACCGGGTCTCCTGTTCGGTGTAACAGATCTGGGTGGCTTTGTTTCTGTTTTTCCTGAAAAATAATTGCCTTTATTTCCTCTCATCGGCTCCTTGGTTTCAGAAGAGAGTACTTTTATTATAAATGTTGTTTGAACTTTGTATATTAAGAGGGGAGTCTTTTCAGATTCCTAAAGAAAGACATTTCTCTGTTAACCTTTTCAAAGGACGTCTGTAGATTTTCTGTTGTTATTCACTTTGGCAAGTGTATGTAAGTAATATTGCTGGTGATACAAAAACTTTCGTTATGTGAAAATATTTAAGTCAGAAAACTGTTAAATAATAATTACTTTTTTTCAAACTGCTTTGTGTATTGTATATTTTTTTAAGGAAACAAAGCCTTATCTGACTGGCTCATGTGACATTGGACTTCTTGCGTGTCCTGAGGTTTTCCTGGATGGCCGTGTGCCTGCCTGCTGTGGTCAGCACGTGCAGTGTGACTGTCACTGTGCCAGCATCAAAGATTCTCTGTTTAAAATGCACTTTTCTTTTATAACTTTGTATTAAAGTATTTTAGATATGTTGATTAATTTTGATGAACAAATATCCCCAAAGTTGACATTATTGGAATTTTTTTTAAGTTTTTGTTCTTGCCTGGTTATTTCTTTGGTTGTAGCATTAAATGTCATCTCAGGGCCATCTCTGAGGGGTGCCAACCCCATTTGTACAGAAGGCAGAGTTCAGTGAGCTCCGCTGGTGAACCGCCTTACCGTGGGCTCTGACGCCTCCGTTTGTTGTGTTAAGGAAAGGTGTGTCTCAGTGGTCCGCTCTCTGGGTTTCTCAGCTCCTGAGCCAGCAAACACGAGACGTTATTGCATCATTTCGATTTGCTTCCTGACGATAAAAATTGCTGCTTTGCAAACATGTCCTGAAAGTATCCGGTTTTGCAGAGACAACTTCACTTGAACTGTTGGTGGAGGCAGGCTGACTTGGTGTTTCTCCGGTGACAGCGCAGTGGTGCCTCATCGTCTGACCAGGGTCCGCAGGAGAGCCCATGCCCATGCGAGTGTCGTAGCCACCTGCTTCGGAATGACAGCAGGCATGGCGTTGGGACCTGGGATTAATTTCTCCTTTGGAGGTACTCAGCAGACACTAGTTTCAAGTTCAGATGGCTTTTAACCGTGGAGAGAACTTCCTGGTCCCACGCTGTCCTCCCGAGTGCAGGCGGCAAGGCTCACCCGTAGGGCAAGCTCAGCACGGTCCCGTTCTTGCCCCGTGCGACATGCCGCCTTGCCTCTGGGGCCTTTGAAAGTGGACACCCATATTCAGCCCGCTTTTGTGACACAGTCACTTGAAGCAGTTGAAGAGCTGACCTGGACTTGAGCCTGGAGACTCGTGTCCAATGAGGCTGCAGGCGGTGTCTGTCAAGTCCAGTCCTGGAGGCCGTGCAGAGCGGGCCCCCCGTTCTCGGGAGCAGCCTGTCCCCTCCCTCTGGCCCCTTCACAGTGGTGCCGGGGCAGGCGGTGGCGGAGGCGGCCGGGGCAGAGGTCAAGCACGCGGCCGTGCGGCCGACAGCGGGCCCCTCGGGGTCGCTTTTCCTGGTGTTCCGCACGGAAGCGGGTGCCGGGTGCGGCGCTCTGCACTCCGGGCCCCGCTCTCCTTGAGGAGAGGCGCTGAGCGCCACACCCCCGCTGGTGGTCTCTGCCTCGGGCTCGCCTCCCCGCGGAAGGAGCGCTGCCATCACGGGGCGCCCACGTTCGCGGAACGGGCGTCACAGACTTCCTCAGACGTCTTTACGAGGAGACGAGGTATTTAAGAAAGCCTGCTTTCTGGTTACTAATCGAGAGATCTTGTGCCTGCTTTTGCCCGTGTTTTTTCAGAAGTTTAGTTCAAATGCCATGCTCCCCAGCCCCCCGCCAAAGAGGGAAACCGTCCGAGGGTTGCTGGCCGCCGCCTCCTTCTCCCGGAGCCCTCCGTGAGAGCTGCGGGCGATTCAGGCCAGGCTGTTTGATCGAGGCTTCTCTGTGCCCCTGCCCCTCGTGGGTGGAAGTGCGGGGGCTTGTGGGCCTTCTGAAGCCCCCCACACTGGGGCCTGCACGTCTTCACCTTGTTCTAAGGGACCACGGTGGCAACTTGCGGTGACACGCCCACTTTGCCTTGGCACCAGGGTCGGCGCCCGTTGGCATCTGGTGGGTGGGTCCACCTGGACTGGCCGCCTGTTCAGACCCCCGTCCCAGCCCCACCCCGCTGGGCACCCTGTCCTGTCGCTGCAGCCAACTGACAGGGCCTGAAGCACTGAGGGGCCGGAGGGGCGGGGCCGGGACTGTGTGTTCAGTCCTCCTCACATGTGGTGATGCTTCCAGTCTGCAGACTTTTGTATTAAATCAAGATTTGTATTCTATCCGACAGATTCTAACATGCCAGAGTGATTTATTCTCAACTCACCATTAAGGAAACATTTTTAACTTAATTTTCTCTATTTTGCAAAGAGTTCCTTTTTATCTTCAAAATTGTTCCATGGCCTATTTATACATCGGATGATATTTATTTAATTCAATTTTGTATCAGAAATGGATAGTTATGCCAAAAGCCACTGTGCTGGCTTTGAGAATAATAAAGACAGTTTTTGTATAATTTTCAAACTCCTGTACATTATTTGGACTTCGAGTGAGTACTAACTTTGGAAAGACGGGCATTTTCTGAGGTGACGGATTCAGCCTGGGTCAGCAACACGGCAATGCTGAATTGGCAAAGATTCAGGTCTGTGGGCTTTAAATACTGAGGATGTATAATTCACTGCCCTTTAGAGGTATCTTCCACCTTTTCTCTCTGAGACTGACTTGAAAATATATTAATTTGTGTGACAGGTGGGGGAATGGACTTTTCTGGAAATACCAATGGGGTTTGTTATTACAGCGTCTATTACTGTTTAAAGATAAATTACCAACTATAGAGACATCATCGTGGTGAAATGAATGAAAGATCATTTTTAGTTCACCTTATTCCTGGCACAGTGAGACCACACTTTTGGGGACTGAAATAGTGACTGGTTTTGGTTATTTTTTTCTGGATTGCAGCACCTGGTTTTACCATTCTGATGGTCGGTGATGTCGTGGGAGGGAGACGGGACCTGTTCCACACTCAGGGGACAAGACAGGTGACAGTCCCGTAGTGGGCTGCGCAGTCTCTGTGAAGTGCTTCTCCGAGGGGTGTCGGCTCCACGGTGCGAAGGGCGGACTTCACCAGGCGCCTGTCCACAGCTGGGGCTGAGCTCCGGGGGCCTCAGCGCCGCCTGCCGGCCACCTCCGGTCCCCAGTCAGCGTTCTGGGCAGGACCGCCGGTGGTCCGACTGCCGTTGAACTGGTTCCTCCGTGGCGCTGAAGCCACCTGCACGCTCCGGGAAGGAACCTTGTGTCGGGAGGCCGTTCTCCGGCGTGGCCTGTGCGCACAGCGGTCAGCAGGAGGGCAGCTGGGAGCACCGAGCGACCCGAACCCACATCGGGTCCTGAGCGCCGGTCCCTGTCGCGCGGCCCGGTGTGGGCACACTGGGGAGCCGCTAGTCCTGCACGGTGGTGCCCCCGCTGCTCTCCGGCCGCTCAGCTCCAGGCACAGACGGCCGGCACCTGCAGGAGGTGGCGGGTGCACCGCGGCGCCGACAGCCAACCAGAACGTGTCCTTGGCCACGGAAAGGCCCTGGCCCAGCCTCACATGAGCGGAAATTGGTTTTACAAGTAGCGATGATGGATCTGCTTCAACCAACCTTAATGCGACCCCTGTCACCGAGGACTGTTTCACCGGTGCCTCTGCGGTCTCATCTCTGCGGTCTGCAGCATTCGGACAGACGAGTACCGTCCCCGGGAAGGAGCGTGAGCAATGACGGACGCGGGTGGTGCTGTGAAAGGGAACCAGCTGGCCATCATCCGCGAGCCGCAACCGTGTGCCCCGAGTCCTCCCTGAGTCCCCTTCTTCCAGTTCAAACCCCAAGTCTCCTTAGACGACAGGAGTTCTGAGGAGCACTAACCGCTTGGCAGGGCTCTGGGTCGCAGCGAATAGTCCCAGTGGCCAGCCTGAGGACCCTGCTGGAGCCCCACCCGTCATGTCCCCAGGTCCCACCCGGTGCCCTTAGAGACCGCCCGCCCCTGCCTCCTGGTCAGATGGTGCTGCAGCATCAGAGTGAGCAGCATGTGTCCCGCCAGCACGGGCTCCTGCCCCCTCCCTCTGTGACTGGATCTTGTTCTGGGCGCATGACCCCGACTCCTGCCCTCCGGTGTCCCCACCCCGTCCGCCGTGTTCTTGCCCCCGTCCGCCCGACATCGTGCCCTGGTTCCTGGTCGGGCGCAAGTCTTGTGCGCATGCCTGTGACGGGAGCGCCCTGCCGGCCTCCCTTCTCCGGCCCCACGCGGGTTTGGGCCGGGACTCGTGCATTTAGCAGGACCCGTCTGACGGGCCGCCCTCACTTGACGCCCAGGTGCCAGGCTCGGGCAGCTTGAGTCTGCGCGGAGACAGCGTTATCCCTGAGCATGTTCTTAGGTTCTGGAACTTTTGTTCTCTCCCGATCTCAGCCCTGACATCAGTTGTGCGCCAAGGAGTCCTGTGTGCCTTTAGTGGACAGTGACCACGACATGAGGACCTCGTTCGTTCTGTCCGAACTCGCAGGCAGGCAGGCGGTTTGAACAGCAATTGTGGGCACCCAGCCTGCTGACACCCCGCAAGGAGGCCGCGCAGAGTCCGGATGAGGTGAGACCAGGACTGCCCACACGGGGACTCGGCCACGGTGCCAGGGCCCGTGGGACTAACCGGAGCACACAGCCTGGATCCCCCGTCTGAGGGGTGGAAGAGGCCGGGCAGCTGGTGGGGAGGGACCCTCCACCCTGTCCCTCCTGGGCAGTCAGGACACCGGCACCCTCCCTGCCGCCACTGGGTCCGTGGCCTTCCTGAAGCCAAGGGGAAGGGTCCTGGCCACCAGTGCCGGGAGGAGCGGGCATGCCCCATGGGGCTGACCTGTCAGAGCTGGGCTTTGCGAAGTTTGAGAGCAAAATACCTTCCTCACGACGCTGGGGAGATGGTGGCGCCGGCTGCCCAGCAGGTGCCCTGCCCGCCGGCTGAGACAGGCTGAGCCTGCCTGCAGACCCCGCCTGCAGACCCCAGCTTGGTTCTAGGGCCAGTGCTGGTAAAGAAGCTTGTTTCCGAGTCCGAGCTCGGGCTAAGCCTGGTCAGCAAGCGCTGCAGCCTGCCCCGACCCGCGCGTGGCCAGTCCTGACGTCAGCCAGAACGCGGTGACTGCTGCGCGGTAGAAGTCATCCGAAGAAAGGTCCTAAGATGCCCACTCCTGCTTCCTTTTTGGGAAGAGAGTGACCCCTCCTGCGGAGTCCTAGGCCTGACGACTGTTTCCCATGGGCATCTAGAGAGGCCGGGATGACTTTCAGAAAAGTGCGCGGTTGTCGTGGACAGAAGGTAGGTGTCACCACCAGCCCCATGCAACCTGGCGAGCAGCAAGGCCGCCTGAGACAGGCCCGTGGCAGGTGACCGCCTTAGCGTGGGTCACGGCATGGAGCCCTAAGTCCCCTTGGTGCCTGTGCCGAGAGGGACACCAGGACAGGATCTTCAGCCCCAGCCCTGCACACGGGCCTGACGTCACCTCCAGGGCCCTGGCGTTGGGTGCTGTTGCCAGTCAGCTGTTGGGGGCGATCTGTGCTGACGGCCATGCCAACAGCTACGTGTTGAATGAGCCGTGGCCTCGTTTTTAATTTCTACGAAGAACTTGCACTGTTTTAGAATCTTCAGTCCCCAGGGCGCTCTCACAAAGTCCCAGTTTCTACTCCGCACCCTGGAGACGACCCCACCCCACCGCCCCTCCGCCCCCTGCCCCGCAGGACAGTTCCCTGGAGCAGCACTGTTCCCGCCCCCAGTCCCCGGGCCGCCGCCTCCGGGTCACACCAGCAGTGTCTACACTGGTCGGGAGCGGCATTCGAGTCTGCCCTCTCCCCGGGGCTGGGCGCCCCTCGTCCCCAGGAGGCGTGGGTGCAGGCACGTGGGCCTGCGGTCCCCAGAGCAGAGCGGAGAATGAGACGCAGCACCGTGAGTGTCATTAACCGTTTATTACTTGGTCTCCGTGTTCTCCAGGTGCGCACTTCACGAGACGCCCCCAGGGCTGGCCGGGGAGACCCCAGCTCCGAGGCGAAGAGTGCGGTTGAGCAGTTTGGGCTTTTGTCTCTGGAAATTTCTTTCCTTTTTGTCCTACCCTCTCGTCGAGGACACTACGTATTAATGAGGTTCAAGTAAACCCACACTAGACGTTAGAATTAGGCTGGTTACAGGGACGCGGGTCGTTAGGGACAATCTCTGCCGTTGGGGGCGGGATGCCGGCGCCCGGAAGCCCCGGCGGAAACGAAAAGGCGGTCAGTAGGTTAGGGCCGCGGGGCCGCCCCGCCCGGCTGGACTCAGCCCCGCGGAGGTTATCTGCAGGGTTAGTGTGCGGTGGCACTGCCGCGGGGACCCGGGGACACTGCCGGCCTCCCAGAGACGCCACGGTCCCGCTGTGCCCGCTGGGGCATGAATCCCCCCTGTGCTCCCGGGCGCCGGGGAAACAGGCGCTGGCAGAGGCCTCTGTCCCTCCGCATTGCGGCCACGTGCCACCCGTCACCTCGTCGCCAACAAGAGCCTGTTCCCCTCGCGGCCATCGCCCGGGCGCGCGTGCCTCCTGGTCCTCTCTGCATGTCCCTCGGGTGTGGCGCCCACACCCACTCCACTGCCGCCCGCCCCTGTCACATACCAAAGCCCCCGGGTGAGGCCCCCCGCCTGCCTTGTTAGGGATGAGCGCTGGGAGGTGAGAAGAAAAGAAAGGAAGCTGCCCCCTGGGCCTCACCGCCCTGCCCGAGTCTCTGGGCTCCCGCAGGGTCCCCATGGCAGTGCCACCGGCGGAAGCTGACTTCGCCGCAGCCGCGCAAAGCGAGTCCGAGGTGTGGGGAGCGCCCGGGGCGCGGCGCCCCCGGCACAGCCCGGCGCGCACGTCCAGGGAAGGGCCGTCGGATGTGTGTCTTCGAGCTGAAAGCTGCAGTGGAACCGTCTCTGCCGGCGTTTTCTCCACTGGACGGTGCCTGCGGGGGCGGCTGCACGGCGTTAGGCGGTCAGTGGCTGGGACTAAACGCGTCGGGTTAACGTCTAAGGCAGTTACATTAAGAAGCGGGGCCGCTGGGGCTGGGGCTCAGCGTCTGGCCATGGGCGACCCGGAGCGGCTGTCTCGTCCTCCCTGCGGAAAGGAGCACACGGTGAGTGGCCTCCCGGTCCCTCTGTGTGGCCCCTGACCACTGGAGCCCCCTTTCATGCCTCTGCTGTTCCAAACAACATGTGAGCAGGGCCCGGGGTCCGGCTGGTTGAGGGAGCCCCATTCTGGACCCCCGGGCCTGGAGTTCGCATTGCACGTCTGGGGCGAGGACCCCAGCCTGGGCCCCTGTGGCTGCGGTGCACGTGCTTTCGGCACCTGGGCGCTTGGACAAGGGCCGCTGTCCACAAACTCGACCAGACTGACTGGGGCCGTGTCGGCGTCTCCGCCGCAGCCGCCAGGTCAGCCTGCACCGCTGCCTCCTCTAGACAAGCTGGCCGGCTCGCGGGCCACCAGCCTGGACTCCAGCCCCGCAAGGACGTGACTTCTGGGCAAAGACGGCTGAAGTGAAAAGGGAGGCCCGTCCTCCAGGTGGCGCGCTGGCCCCGCGGGGAGGAGAGGGCCTCTCTCGCACGCCCCGGTGGCACCGCCTTCCTGTCCCCTCCCTCAGGGCGCCGGCGGCAGCCCGAGTTGCGTGAGGGCCCGACACCAGCTGCACCGGGCCGCCCCTCGGGGTCGTTGCACCTGCCGTCATCCCTGCTGCCTGTCAGAGAACCTTCTGTGGGCGCAGCTGCTAGAACCCGTGCAGGGAAGCGGGATAAGCGGACGCTCCCTTGAACTGCATAGGACTCGAAGCCTTGCGGTCCAGTGAGATAAGCTTGGTGTCACAATACAGAGGCTTCTAAGAGCCAAAGGGACTCGTGGGGTGCGTCTGCACAGCCTGTGTGCCGGGAGAAGGCGTTCGCTCGGGGCCCCGCACCCCGCCGCTCAGCACCTCCCAGGACAGGACAGCGCCTGGACCGGCGGGCCGGCACCCCTGGATCCCTGCTGGGCGCGCAGTCCCTTCTCCGGACGACAGGCGGACGTCACAAGAGGAGCAGACATGGAGATGCTGCTGTGTCCGCAGGCTTTGGCCTCCGTCCAGACCCCGGTGCCATGGGTGTGGGGACAGAAGCGGTTCCGGGGTGACCTGGGGCGCCCTGTGTCACTGTCCCGCTGCCAGTCCCCTGGACGGCTTCTCCTGGGTGGGCAGTACTGCTCCTCGACCGGCCTGGGGACTGGGACCTGCTCCCTTCCTGACAGATGACGCATGAGCACCCACTGACCACTGACCACCACGGCACACAGACAGCCAGCCTCTGATGACAGACTGGGTAGACTGGCCACTGACGGTCGCCTCGGGCACAAAGGCCTCCACCACCCCAGTGAGCCCCTCTCAGAGCACGGCGTCCACCCTAGTCACTCCTGTTCGGTCACGCACACCTGGCTCGAAGCCCCTTTCCGAGGCCACCTCCCGCACCCGCCCCTGTGCGGTAGGGGCTCCAGCCGCCGGTCCCTAGTTTCTCTTCCACAGAACACAGCGCCTGCGCTGCGGCCCCTCCCAGGGCCATGCACAGCCTCCACTCAACCCTAAGACTCGGCGGGGCGAGAGGCCTGCGGGCCTGCACGGGCTGGACAGCCCAGCCCCCAAAGCTGACCTAGAAACATAGCCTCGAGCGGGCAGTGAGACGGGGCATCCCTGTAGCCGAGCTCACAGAGGAGCGTGGGCACCCCGTCGCGGGCGCCCGTGTCCCTGGGCCAGGTTGGGACACTGGCTGCTGCCAGCCATTGCGGTGCCCAGGGGCCTGACCTGCCCACGTGGGTGCCCGAAATCCCCAGGACACAGGGCCCCCCAGTCGGCACTGGGACCTCGGCAGGGGCATTGCTGTTCTGCCTGCCCTGCCCGCCGGGCAGCGCTGGAACCTGGCGCCCGCTCCATCCTCATCCCCCAGGGAGCCCAGACGCCCACCCAGGTTCGCCCTCCGGGAGCCGACAGGAAGCAACGTCCCCACTTTCCAAAGGCCCTCCGCTTACCCCGCCCCGAGAGGACGGCCAGCTTACCAGCTTAAAGATTTTGGAGAGCGTGCCCTGGGCGTCGACCCCC
This sequence comes from Solenodon paradoxus, assembly GCA_004363575.1. NCBI lineage: Eukaryota > Metazoa > Chordata > Mammalia > Eulipotyphla > Solenodontidae > Solenodon > Solenodon paradoxus. The sequence continues at coordinate 1,147 of RJWH01004997.1, read as the reverse complement.
TTGAATCCCTTGTGAGTGGAGGCGGCGCGGCCGCCGTAGCCAAAGCCTGGCTTCTGCCCTTCGGCCCCCTGCAAAAGGAGGTCCTGCTCATCCGCGGGCCACCGGCTGCCATGTGAGACCAGCCTTCCTGCGACAGTGATGGACCCGGGGCTGGTGGCACCTCTGACCCCGGGTGCCCAGGAGGGAGCAGGACGGGTGCGTCCTGTCCGGGGACCCCATGCTGTTTGCTCCGCTCCAGAGACCGGAGGTCAGGAGCCTCAGGCCCTTCCTTCCAACGCGTACGGCCCGGTTCTGGGACTCTGGCTCGCAGGGACCGCGGGGCCCTGGCGCCCTGGTGCCCTGAGCCGCCTGCAGACGACCCAGCTTCTCCCGGGCCTGGGAGCTGGTTGTCCCGAGGGCGGGCGGGTGCCCAGGCGAACCAGCGGGTCCCAGCAGCCCCTCACGGGGTGAACTCGGGCAGGTGTTTGCTGTCCGTGCAGTGAGGCAGTGACACCCCAGGGTGTGAGCGGACCTGAGCCCGGAGCGGTCGACTGGGAGTCGGGGGCCGCGCCCTCGCGGGAGCCTCCTCGGGGAGATGGCGGTGAACGGCGCGGGCAGGCCGTCCGGAACCCAAACACTAGCTGTGCCGGCCCGTGACCCACCCCGGGCCTGCTGGGGGCCCAGGGGCCCTGCGTGCAGCGGGGCTGAGGCGGCCCTGAGGCGGCTCCGGGCGCATCCGCCCCGTCTGCTCGGCGGACAGGTTCTGAGATGCTGCTTCGTGTCTGACCAGCACGGAGTCAGAGACGGTCTTCCCCGCCAATAAGACCATCCCTGGTGGAGGCCCCAGGGCCCCCGGGGCCCCCGCGGTGGTGATTTCCTGGGCGCTTAGGGCGTGGGGTGTGGGGAGGGGACACCGAGGCCGGCACGCAGCCCGGGTGCGGACGCCGCTGGACCCTGCCTGCCTCGGGCGGGAGGGCCGGACACGGGGCGGGGCGTGTGGAAGGGCAGGTCTGAGGCTGCCGCGTACGAGAGAGGAGCCAGCGCTGCCCTTGCACCTCTGCAACTTCCACGGACACGCTGTCCCCTCCATGGCGCCCAGGGGCGCCGACAACCACGAGGACCTGCTGCGCCGGCCGGACGGACGGACGGACGGACAGACAGACAGACA